>JAEQML010078325.1:0-12488 GCA_016904865.1 Pissodes strobi | reverse complement strand
TGACTCGAACAGTTCGATTGGGATATCCGGGTAAAAGTTTTCTGTATACCTATTATTATTAGGATACAGATCTTATAAAACTTACCAGCTTTAAAAGTACTTGGAATTCCCTGTTTGTCCTATTTCAGCTTATTAATAAAAACTATGATTGGTTGAATAAAATTAGTTGAAAGAGCAGTTTGGAATAAAGTTTTACAAGATCCTAGGTTTACTTTGTACTTTTATTCAAAATGCAGCTAGCACAACCTGTCATTTTTGTGCAACAAGCTAGGATCATGTTGCAAAAGATCTTCTCGTTGACATGCTTTTGCCCATATTTTTGCCCTGCCATAAATATTAATAATATTTTCAAATTAACCAAATATAGTGAAATTTGTTTAAGTGTAGCAACAATAGGATTAGCAATGCATTTTGTCTAGAAATATGAATCCTAAGTAATCTAAGAATCAACCCTCCCAAAATATGCATCTCAGCTTATGAAGTTTAATTTTACTTTTACTCCGTGGTATAGCGTTTAATAAAGGCAGCTTTTAATAAAAGGCATTACCTTATGCCACATTTTTAAGTAACTTATTACTGTATTAAACATAGATAATCAATAATATATATTCAAAATTAATTTCTTGCAATGAACACCTACCTGTTAGCGTCTTTTGGAAAATAGAAGAATGAAATCTCCTCGGAAATCCCCTTAGAAAGCCTGGATTGGCAATTTCGAAAAGCACAAGCTAATTTTGTAGCTTTTGGCGGAATATTAAAAATATTTAGATAAAAAACGGCTCTAAACAAATCAGTGCAGTCGCGCAAACAGTAAACACCAAAATAAGAAACTCGGAACAAAAAAATTAGACCTCAAGACCGAAAATATAACCAAACGTCATTATGAAAAATCGACGTCTACGCGTTCCTGACAAAAAGGTGGCCGGAGCCGTGATCGCTAATAGGGCAGTTAGATTGTCAAAAAGCGTTGCGCACATTATGACAGAGAAACGCCGGACCACCGTCTATAGATATTCTAATAAGTCCGCTCACTGGAGCGTGCCGCGGAAAATTTCCCTCCTGCCGGCGCCAATCCCTCACCCATCGGCTACACGTCAATGTCACGGCTTAGCCGTGACTCAATTTTCGCAAGTACTTTCGCGATCGGACGGTGTGAATTTATTCTTATTGTACTGTTGATGACTGTTGTGTAATTACACGTGATCTCTCCTTCATTCTCTTTTATGGAATTGGTAAAGATTTATTCACTTTTTATGTGACGAAGTGAATGAAGCTAACCGAAAGTTGATTGGATGACTAACCCAAACTAAGAAAATCTATTAAAATTGATTATAACATATCGGAACCGGTTCAAACGACTAAAATAAATAAGGCTAAATGAAACTAACCGAAAGTTGATTCGATGACTAACCCAAACTAACCAAATATATTAAAATTTGTTATAGCGTATTGGAACCGGATCAAATGACTTAAATAAGTTAAGACTATGTGAAAAACCGAGTTAATTAGACGACTAACCAAAACAAACCAAATCTATTAGAATTGAATATAACGTATCGGAACCGGTTCAACTGTCTAAAATAAGATGAGACTGAGTGAAATTAACCGAAAGTTGATTCGACGACTAACCCAATCCAACCAAATCTATTGAAATTGATTATAACCTACCGGAACCGGTTTATATGAATAAATGAATTGAGACAAAGTGAAACCAACTGAAAGTTGATTCGACGACTAACCCAAACTAACCAAATCAATTAAATTATTGATTGTAACCTACCGGAACCGGATAAAATGACTAAAATAAGTTAAGACAAAGTGAAACTATCCTAAAGTTGATTCGGCGACTAACCCAATCTAACCAAATCTATTAAAATTGGTTATAGCATATCGGATCCTGATCAAATGACTAAAATAAGTCGAGTTAAAGTGAACCTAACCGAAAGTTGATTGGACGACTAACCCAATCTAACAAAATCTATTAAATTTTATTGTAATCTACCGGAACCGGTTGAAATGACTAAAATAAGTTAAGACAAAGTGTAACTAATTGAAAGTTGATTAGACGACTATCCAAAACTAACCAAATTTATTAAAATTGATTATAAGGTATTGGAACCGGTTCACATATCTCAAGTAAGATGAGACTAAGTGAAACTAACCGGAAGTTGCTTCGATGACTAACCCAAACTAACCGAATCTATTAAAATTGATTTTAACCTAGCGGACCCGGTTGAATTGACTAAAATAAATCGAGACAAAGTGAAACTAACTGAAAGTTGATTCGGCGACTAATCCAAAGTAACCAAATCTATTAAAATTGGTCATAGCATATCGGATCTTGATCAAATGACTAAAATAAGTCGAGACAAAGTGAACCAAACCGAAAGTTGATTCGACGACTAACCCAATCTAACCAAATCTATTAAAATTGATTGTAACCTACCGGAACCGGTTGAAATGACTAAAATAAGTTGAGACAAAGTGAAACTATTTGAAAGTTGATTAGACGACTAACCAAAACTAACCAAATGTATTAAAATTGATTATAACGTATCGAAACCGGTTCAAATATCTCAAGTAAGTTGAGACTAAATGAAACTAACTGCAAGTTGATTCGACGACTAACCCATACTACCGAATCTATATATATTGATTATAACCTATCGGAACCGGTTGATATGACTAAGCTGAGTTGAGAAAAAGTGAAACTAACTGAAAGTTGATTCGACGACTAAGCCAAACTAACTAAATCTATTAAAATTGGTTATAGCATATCGGAAGCTGATCAAATGACTAAAATAATTTGAGACTAAGTGAAACTAACCGAAAGTTGATTAGAGAACTAACCAAAATTAAACCAATGTATTAAAATTGATTATAACGTATCGGAACCGGCTGATATAAATAAAATGAGTTGAAACTCGTGAAGTATTCACTTCAATCACGTGTACTATGCTACTTGCTACGCGCGCTTGTCTTCAGTATCCCAGATTAAGCAAAAATTATCGAAACTAACTTTAATGAATCAAACAAGCGCATTGAGACGGGCGCGCTACACGCTTAACCAACCCTGCCTAACACTAAACTAAAATTAACCCCAACTAATAAATATAACCAAAAAAATAAAAATAAAACATGTCACCGACGGGAATCGAACCCGGGCCGTAGTATCACAAGCACAGAAGCTGATCCTGAAACGCAACTGCGCATGATTGCAAATAGTTATATCGCAGATGCTAGACGCTTGTATAGAAACGCAAGGAATATAAGGAAATAAAATACCTATAGTCAGCAAGAGAAATATTCATGTGCCTCAAATTCTCTTTTCGACCTTTTATATAGAGCAATGAATAATATCAATTCTTATCACCTTAATATCACTATCGCCTTGCCTCGCTTTAATAAGTTATATAAAATACTAATTTCAAGAATAATAGATATTATATAGATATATATTTAAAATTCAGCACAACACAACTATTGACTAACATAAAATTGTCAAGCAGAAATGTACCATTTTCATTTAAAATCATACAGAATTAAAGAATAAATCTGGCAATACAGCCTTGTCTACAATCCTGCCATGTGCCGTCTGCGAGATTTCAATAAAAACAAAACAAACATTGAAAGTCGGCTGCGAAAAGTAGTAGCGATTACAGCAGATTTGTACAAGACTTTATTGATTTTTTGTAAAAAAAAGTCACGAGTAGCACAGTATATGTAATAGAAGTGAATACTTCGTTATCGAGTCTCAACTTGTTTTATTTTTTGGGCCGGTTCCCGTAAGTTATAATCAATTTTAATGGATTTGGTTAGTTTTGATTAGTCGTAATCAACTATCAATTAGTTTCACTTTGTCTCAACTTATTTTAGTCATTTGAGTCGGTTATAATCAATTTTAATAGATTTGATTAATTTTAGTTAGTTTGGATAAGTGTCAACTTATTTTAGTCATTTGATGCGGTTCCGATACGCTATAACCAATTTTAATAGATTTGGTTGCTTTGGGTTAGTCATCAATTCATCTTTCAGTTAGTTTCACTTAGTCCCATCATCATAGACATTTGAACTTTCGATACGTTATAATCAATTTTAATACATTTAGTTAGTCGTCTAATCAACATTAGGTTAGTTTCACTTAGTCTCAACTTATTTTAGTCATTTGATCAGGTTTCGATATGCTATAACCAATTTTAATAGACCTGATTAGTTTGGGTTAGTCGCCGAATCAACTTTCAGTTAATTTCGCTTTGTCTCAAGATATTTTAGTCATTTGAGTGGGTTCAGATCGTTATAAACAATTTTAATAGACTTGATTATTTTGAGTTATCATCGAATCAATTTCCCGTTAGTTTCACTTAGTCGCAACTTATTTTAGACATTTGAACCGGTTCCGATACGATATAATCAATTTTAATAGATTTGGTTAGTTTGGGTTAGTCGTCGAATCAACTTTCGGTTAGTTTCACTTAATCTCACTTATTTTAGTCATTTGAACCGGTTCCGATATGTTATAATCTAAGATTTGGTTACTTTGGGCGAGTCGCCGGATCAGCTTTCGCTTAGTTTCACTTAGTCTCAACTCGTTTTAGTCATTTGAAGCAGTTCCGATACGTTATATATCAATTTTAATAGATTTGGTTAGTTTGAGTTAGTCGTCCAAACTTTCGGTTAGTTTCACTTCATCTCATAAAAATTGATTAATTCTGTACCGATTTCATAAAAGAGAAAGAGAAAGAGAGAGAGAGAGAGAGAGTCATATACTTTATCTCTCTTGCGAGACGAAATTTTCAAAACGTGTCGTTACATGCATGGCTTTGAAAAATCACTTTCATGAATCCAAAGAATATCAAAATAGCGTAAGATTTGTGGGTTAATAATATTTACCTTCACCCAAATTATCTATATAGATTGAGTTATATATGAGTATAAGTAAGTTTGATCGCTGTTTTAGATGGAAAATACTTATAAAGTTTGGGTTAAGTTATGGGTGTGGCACGGGTTAGGTGGTGTTTTAATTTTTTTTTTGTTAAAGACGACATCCACTGTGACAACGCATTTGTCATGTTAATAACAAAATGTAATAAGATATCGATACCTATCGACAGCCGAAAATATCAGGTTAAAATTGTTCCATTGTCGCTATTTTCCTGTTATATTTTGTAACTTGTGTTCGTAATTAAACAATACCAGTTGTTCCTACTCGTATTTTTATCCATATCATTGATAATATTTCGTTTATTATTTACTTATTTATTATAGTACTAAATAACGATTACAAAGTAGTATCATTAATGAGCTATAAATGAGACAGAGAATGTCAATAATTGTTCATAACAAATAAATAATCCAAACGTTAATACGTAATCATATTCATATCATTTATTCCTATTAGAACGCTCCCCGTATCAAAATAATCGAGCGGCAGTTCATATTGATCGTACACCGTAGCTGCACCCATTTGTTTGCTGTACAGTGGCCGAGCGTATTTAAGGTCAACGGCAGTATTTTCTACGGCGCGCTGGGGTGAGCGGACTTAGGCCTGTTTCACACATACACGGCGACCGCGGAAACGGCGCCGCCGTTTGAACGGTGCTGTTCCATTATATTGCCGCACACATGGCTCCGGTGTATGTGAAAGCACTCATTATTTCATGCGTCCTTTAGCCGTTTAAACGGCGCCGTTTAGACGGCCTCCGTGTATGTGTGAAACAAGCCTTATTAGAATATCTATAGATGGTGGCCGGATCTTCCTCTCTTGTCATTGTTCTATTCGGTGTATGAAGTATCGAATTAAATTAATAAAAATCCAAGAACAAATTCTGCAGGGAGGAGAAAAAATTGTATATACTCCACGGGATGTAAGTACATTTAATAGTCTCGAACTATATTGCCAGCCCTCGCACAAAATCGTCTTCGACTAGTAAATGTCACTTACATCCCATAGTATAAATAACTATTAATGTTTAATATAATAAGCATGTGGGACTCTGCGGGCCTCTTGGGGTTCGCGAGACACTTTCCTAGGGATCGCAGAAAGCGAACAAAAATTAGGCAAGGAATGTTGATCCATTTTACAAGTACGTCGACAGTTTCAAGTAATCTGAGTGAAAATTAATTTTTATTAGCTGATTTAGATGATTTCTCTTGGCTGCGCATGACTTATCGGATATTTTTTTATACATTTTACCTCTGCAAGGTAACCTATTAATTTTTTTTTGAGCAGCTAAGCTACTCTAATAAAATTATTTTCAAAGAATATGAAGTCAATATCGTGCAATTTCACTATCAGTGGCGCTTATTCACAAACAGCACAAACTCATCGAAATACAGTTATTACTACATAATAGAAATTTAAAATCATATATACCAGTGGCTAATTCAATGATGCTAAAAGAATACTATAAATCATTACCTAGCAATTCTTATAAAATTATTTTCAAGGAATATGAACTCAATATCGAGGATTTTCACTGTGACGGGCGCTTACTCACAAACTCATCGAAATGCTGTATTAAAACTGTATCATTACCTAATAGAAATATAAATTCACCCATACCAGTCGACTGGAAAACAATGTCCAGTTTACCGCATGAAAGACTCAAGCAGCTGTCTTCTCGACAAAAAAAAACAAACACCGCAGGACCTGAATTATTAATGACAGGACAAACACTGACTCTGGCCTCATCCATATGCTTGCTGGGCATCAACGTAGAAAACAACATTTCTTGGCGTTATCACGTCACCGCCAAATCGCCAGGGCAGCAGTACAAAAGCTAGGAGCAGTCAATAGAGCAAAAAGTTTTATACACCTCATCAGCTTTTACTGCTCTATAAGGCCTAGAAAAGATCATCTCTGGAATACTGTCCTCATGTGTGGAGTTCGGCACCAAAACACTTCTAGTGGATGATCCAGAGTTGGCTAAACACCTTGATTCCTTGATAGCT
Organism: Pissodes strobi; assembly: GCA_016904865.1. Taxonomy (NCBI): domain Eukaryota; kingdom Metazoa; phylum Arthropoda; class Insecta; order Coleoptera; family Curculionidae; genus Pissodes; species Pissodes strobi. Next base: position 5,537 of record JAEQML010078325.1, on the reverse strand, counting down.
TTGACCATGGAAGAAAAGTGGCGGATCTATCTCTTTACTATCGATACTACTACTACGGAAGGTGTTCGAACGAACTGACACTTATGATGCCCCCCGATCTGTGCCAAACAGAAACACCCATCAGACATGAGCTGCTCATCAACATACCATTTAGTTGCGAACACCTATGACATCGCTGTTATGGGACAACGGACTTTCGTTTTATGTGTGTGCACAACATAAAAAAATCACTGACGATAAAAGAAGAATATGAAAATATGGGCATCGTTTTAGATACAATCAACTACAACCGGTACAAATAGCTGATATGTGGGGATTTAATAGCAATATAGGTAGGACTTCAAAATATTGCTGTTTTTTTTTTATTTGTGATATAACCGTTCAATAAATAAACTTTATTTGATAAGAATTTCACCGGAAAAGAAACAGTTTCAACCAAGATGTGAAAATGTTAAATATGCCTCTTGTAGCCCCAAAAATGTTTTTTTGTCTCCCCTTGGATTTATGAAAATTCTTGTGAAGACCGTGAATAAAGAGGTTGATGGACAACTCTTTTCCAATTTAAGCAACCCCAAATTAAAAGAAAGCATTTTTAACGGTTTAGAAACTATAAACTTGCAGGCCGATGTGTATTATAGAAAAGCTCACCAGGCAAAATGTCAGAGCTTGGAATTCATTTGTATAGTGAGGAAATTTATGATGAAAATTATGAACAACCAGTTAGTGAACTGTTAGACTCCATTTAATGACCACCATTAAAAATTCACTTTTTCATTTTAAATTATGTTTCTTTTTTCCTTAAAACTACAAGTTTTCATCAAGATATCAGGAAGGAAAATCGGTATCAAGCCACAATGGGTGATTTCTGCTGGTTTGCGAAGGGAGAAGATGTGACTCTCACAAAAGGAAAAAATAAATTTAGTGCATTTGCATTTCAAAAACACTTTTCCATGTTTGTTATAAATATTATCTATCATAGAGGTTAAAAAACTAGTAAAATATTTTGTGTGTGTTTTGTTTATGGTAACAAAGAAACCTTAAGAATTACAAACTTTTGGTGGTCATTTTCATATTTAGAAAGGTTCATTTCACTAGACTATGGTATTTATTATGTAACAAAAAGTATTTTTTTTATCGGCCAGCGTAATTTTTTTTTCAAAGAAAGTTGAAGTTGGGACTTTATTAATTTTACTTACTTTTCAGGTGACGAAACTAACAGACTCTTGACTGAAAGTTGGCCAGAACTAAATCAAGAGTTGAAACCATCCATAACTCGAGCCCTTATTGATATTTATGGAAGTGTAGCTGGTATATTATTTAATAAGAATATTCCTTTCGATGACCTCGTTTTACCCTAAATATGGTGAAACATGATATAATTAAGTTAAATAGTATGTTTTGTTTTTCATTATTTATGTGCATTCTGAAATGACTCATTTATTAAATTATCTTTTTTTAAGAAAAGTGTATGTTCGATAGAGTTAATTGGTGATAATATATCCAAATAGAAAAAGCAATTTGAACTAAAACCTAACGTGCGTTGACGGAAATATACAGGTTCGGAAGATGTTTGTTGATTAAATGTTGTACCGTAAGTACTTTATGAACTGAAGAAATGGGTAAATAGGACACTCAGCTGCTCATCCCATTCTTGTAAGAAGAAAGCAGCTGATAGAGCAAAAAATATTTGAGAAAAGAAACCAGAGGCAGATAAAGTACCTCTATGGCTAGCTTTATCTTTTTGATTCAGGGAAGAAATTACTTAAAATAAATACACCTTTATCCTGGGCAAGGAAATTGACAGAAAAAAAATCTTTAAAAGTCCATCTTAAATTTTGCACGATACGTAACGTTGTAGATGTGTCTAATTATAATATTTCGTTTTCCGCAATATATCTGTTAAATTATGGCATCGATCCTCGCAACCTTACTACCTACTCTCGAAGATCCGCAGGAAATATCTACGGAAGGTAGCGGACAGGACGACCTTCTCTGGTACGTCTTCGAGGCGTGAAGACGGCCGTGCTTGTTACCGACTTGGTAGAGGCCAATTTATCTACAAGCGTAGTATGGCTTAAAAGTACTAAATATCGTCAATTGTATGGTAAGACACCGTGTGAAAGATGGTGTGGTGACCCTTTAAATTTAAAGGTTCGTTCCGAGGGATCAATGGCCTTTTGAGCACCTCCTCGCCTGTGTAGGAGCCTAGTTGTCTTCTCCAGCGTGGACCAGTCCGGGAGTTTTTGTGAAGCTCAACTCTCCAATTAGTACCTAGCCTCATTTATCGAAGCCAAAGTCATCAGTGAAACTGGTAGGATCAATTTTATCCATATAAAGTAGAATTGTTATTCTCAATAATGCGATTTTATTGAGCTTTCTCTTGGTTTTCTGCTGCAACTATCGATGATTCTCCAGTGAAAAGGCTATCGACTATCGACTATCTTATCAGAAGTACATACCGGATAAAATATTTGAAGAGATTTTGAGATTCAGTTCGCCGATATAATGCGTTGTTTTAAGGAGATATTTCTCCAGAATACCGTAGATCTTTTACCGTTTCCAACTTTTTAATTTCTTATGTTATATTGTAAAATATACATATATACATATATATTACACTAGCATTGAGTAAATTATAATTCGCTGTAAACCCACGGCAATTTATTTAATATTGCTATTTGATTTAACGCCCAAAACAGATTAATACGAGCTCGTAAGCGGCTATATTTGTATATATCTCTTTCAGGAATTTTTCCATTAATTAAGCTTTTTCCACGACATTACTGCCCAGGGAGTAAGTAAAGGATGATTTTGTGAATTTTCATCCTAGTGTGAATTTGTGAATATTCATTCTAATGTGATTTTGTTAATATTCATTTAGCTAATAGTTATCGGGTAATGCTAACCTATTATTGATTTTTTTCTTATTAAACCGTACTAGTTGTATTTGAGATACTACTTTTCATTAACAAGTATTAAACTTCTCGAAAATTATTTCATTATAGAATAGTATAAAATAATATTAGACTTTATAGGAGATATTTCTTTCTCATTACTTGAAGCTAATTTTTCTATAAATTATTTCATCTAATAAAATCGTATTCGATTGTATTTGAGATATTTCTCTCGTTGTTTAGTATAAAATTTACTAGGAAATTATTTCCTCTTTATAACATCTGTGGACTTTTCTAGAAAAAAAGATATCTCTGCATAACTTAAGATTAAATCTTCTTAATTGGTTAACTGATTTTCTTGAAGATACTCTGTACCAGGAAGGTACTGATGAACGGTGTACTATTGTATGTGCGTGTTTAGTGTTAATAAACCACTGTTAGTAATTCAGGTATTTAATTGGATAACTGATGTATAGTTATATTCAATTTAATTATAATGTTTTTATTTAGCTAATTATTTAATATTTTTTACTTCGCACTTTCACCGGGTGTTTTTACTACGTTTTATTATCCATTTCTCCAACCGAAAGTCTTTCCGATAAATTTCTCACGATAAAAATTTAGTGGATCCCTTCTAACGACCGAACACTTTAACCCACGACTTTCTAATAAAAAAAATAAACCGACTTAGAGGGTCAGGCATATGGGCGTCTGAATAAGAATTTTGCTTACTAGGGCGTTACAGATTTTGGTTTGCAAGTTTGTGCAATATCTTCGGACCATATATCTAGATAAAAATCATTAGAGTTGAATGGCATTCCACTGAAATTTTGATAAAATAAAAACAATCAAAATAAACACTAATCGTAACGTGATTATTGTAAATAATTTCTAAAGTGTTTACTTCAAGAATAAAAATATCCATAAAATAAAGAAATGCTAAGAATTGACGAGGCTTAAAATGTCCATAAACCCATTATTTGTCGTTAAATTATTCAATAACAAAAATATATTTCTAAAACAAACTAAAAAATTTTAAAAAGGAACAATTCCTAATCGTACAAAGACATAAAATAATGTACACATTATGTTTATTATATAGAACAAAAAGTTTAAAGCTTTATTAAAATAGAACATAAAATATATTTTTAAAGTATACAAAATTTTAAGAAGGATCGATTTTTAACAGTGCAAAAACAAAACAAAACATGTTTACTATAAAGAACATAAATGTTTAAAATAACAACAAAAAGTATCTTTTTAAAACAAATAAAGTTTTAAGAAGAAACAACTATCAACCGTGCATAAACATAAAGTAAATTACATATTATGTTTATTATATAGAAAAAAGTGTCTAAAACTATGTGAAACTATAACAGAAAAAATCTTTCAGAAATAAACAAAATTTCTAACAGTGCAAAAGCAAAATAAAAAATATTTATTATATAGATATATAAATATTTAAAATAGGAACATAAAATATGTTTCTAAAGTTATAAGGAGAAGAAAAAGAGAAAACTTCTTAGATATAATTTAACCTTTTCAGGGTTGCGGTTGAGATTGATATGTCCGAAGTGGCATTTGTTACAGGCAATGTGGCTACTATAATATGCAATAATCTAAAGATATTTGAATATATTTCTTAATTGCAGATCCCTAAAGCATCGATGGCGTTTAACGGTTTTTCTTCCAACGATTTTCTTTTGGTTTTGGTTCTCTGGTGAGAGAGGGGGGGTCCCGACCTCCTGGACCCCCCATTAAAGGTCACTGCCTTATGCAAAATTATTACAAACTCCGTGGGACCTTTACAAAAATATAATTGGTTCATCGGCCATTAGAGTTAATGAATTTTACGTAATATTACTTCAAAAATTACTTCAATCAAATGTAAAATTATTATTAAACTTAAATTACCTGCTAAACTAAATTAAATTTGGGAATTTATTCATTTTAAAAACTTGCTAATGTTTCAAGATGTTTTGCGATTACCATATTTGACTAAGTTTTAATAAAAAAAAAACCTATAAAATTAGAATTTATTTTCTTCCTTAACATCTTCTGTCATCAAGTACTGATTATCACAATGTAAGAAAAATAAATCTAGGAAAACCAATAAACATTTGTTATGTTATTTTAAAACGCTTTTTCTCATAATGATATGCGTGTAAAATTAAGAAATATTTAATATATATTTATAAAATTAAGAAAGAAATAGGCACTAAAACAGGCTAAGATATTTTTAAATATTAACTGAAATTAATAAAAAATTAAGTTTCGCAATTTCTAAAATATTTTTCCCCTAAAAATTGCCTCTCATTTATTCAAGCAAGCAAGTTACTTGCTAAAGTTCCAGGATCTTTTATGGTTACAATAGTTGATTAACCTGATAAACGATTTCAAATATAGGTTTTTGATTAATAAAAATATATTAATATAATCTTTTATTATTATGCCTTACACTACACTTTGCACACAGGTAAGGAAAATAATCTATGAAAAATCATTAACATTAATTATACTGTTTTAAAAGGCTTTTTCTCATAATTTGATGATATAATGCGTGTAATATTAAGAGATATTAAATAAATATTTATAAAATTAAGACAGAAATAGGCCTTAGTTTTGCAAAGGCAAAGGTGTTTT
>JAEQML010078324.1:0-12488 GCA_016904865.1 Pissodes strobi | reverse complement strand
TAATAATAATAATAATAATAATAATAATAATAATAATAATAATAATATAATAATAATAATACATTTATTTAATAAGGTATACATTTGCAGGCATCACATGGGCCTAAGGACGTCCCGGTATATTCTTTTGTGAACTTTCCAACCACTCACCAACGCCGGAAGTTCGATGCCACTGAGAAACACTACTACTCCATAGAGTTTAGTTGGTCTCGTGTGCTGTTAACAAAACAATAAAACAAATGTTATTAGTTCGCTTAAAATGATCCGCGAGTATATCATATGTGACAGATCGTTAGATAATGGAACCAAAACGTCTGTAGTGAAGGAAAAGGGGTTCGGAGGTTTCATTGTAGCAAGTAGAGATCGAGAGGATGGTAAAATAGTTTTTTTTAATGGATGTAAGATTGCTAAAGAAGTTGAGGTACACGAAAAATGTAGGAAGAGATATACTAATGAAAAACTGATTGATGCTGCCCGTAACAGGAATACACAAAATGACTCCCCAGCAATCTACAAGAGGAATACACAAAGTAGTAATTCATCTGCACTTCGCTCAAATATTCCTCAATTATCATCTAAAATCCACTGTTATATATGGGGAGGAAGTGCCAACAGATTCTTTAAACAAACAAATTAAAAAGCTACCACAACGCAGCAATCCTGTGTACCCTATGACTCAATGTGCTGTAGGTAGAAACATAAAAATGCTGCTGAAAGATCGAAATGATGAAGCCGGACATGCTATTTTGCATCGTATACGTTCAGTGTATGATTTGCCAGCTGCTGATGCCCAATACCATTTTTATGCATGAAAGCCAAACAAAAACACAAGGTAAATCTAGAAGTGATGTGGATAGAGAAATGCAATATATTTTTTCTTCAAACGTCAGTAAATCCGTCATTACTCGACTGTGTAGGCGGCCGTGAAGTTTCGTTTTTCCTCCGCCGGAGCTTTACTTTTCACTTTTCCGCCGGCGGAGGTAAAAGTGTTGTCATAGCAACATAGATACAATACAAACAGACAACAAAATAAGCGTCAACAACTCAAGATTTATTAAACTACAATTTGTATTTACCACTCAATTTGTGACTGCATTTCTAAAAATCACTAATTTAGGAACAAATTGGTTATTATTTAATCGAACTTACTCAATAACTGCTTATCAATACGGAATTAAAACGCAATCGGAGACGCCATCTTTAAAAAATAATTATTGTTGACAGTGTCCACTGACAGCTTTATGTTAAATTCATCGACACCGGTCTAAGCAAGGCCACCTACGACCGTGGTCTAAGCCGCCTTGCGAACCCATTTATCTTTAATAATAATTAGATATTATTACTATTAAAAAGAGATGTTTTTGCATTAATTTGTCGACATTTGAAGAAAAAACAGCATATTTTATTTGGAGGAAAAGTTACTTTTCATGGCTTGCTCTCTATTACCAGCCTCACTCCGTTCGGCTGTTAAACACGAGCGCGCCATGAAAAGTATCACTTTTCCTCCATATAAAATAATATACTATTAAAATATCTTGAAAATGGTTCTGAAGAATGCCAGTTTACAATTGACGAACTAATAAATGAGATTGAAGGTGACTATCCTCATCCAAGAACAGTAAAACAACGCCTCCTTGAGAAGGATGGCAATGATATATTTATAACAGCCAATACCGGGTGTCACCGAAATCGTTTAACAGCGCACCATTCAAATGTTTTATAAATTTTGGCTGCAGATATGGTTTATGAAAACTCAGATTTTCCACTAAAAAACAAATGAATATCACTTCCGGTTTGACCTGAAGTGAGCATGAGGGAAGAATTTCAAATACAACCTTGCAAATATTTTTACATATCTGAATAGAGCTTGTAATTCCCTTCTTAGCGATGTATCGGTGTAATTTTTGTCAAAATGATGGCGTAAAGGGCATTTATTCCAAATTCAATATGACAGCATTTTGACATCACCAATGGAATTTTTGTCAAACTATATGTTGATATAGAAGACAAGATAGGTCTTCTTGCAGCTTTTTCTCACTGTTGGAAATTCTAGATAATTGTTATAAAATTGAAGCATTTTTAGTTTTTCCTTAAAATGTCAAAATTTATGTAAATTTTTCTCGAAATTTTGAATAAAACCCTATACATATTTTTAAACATTTAGATAGAGCTAGCAATTCCCTTTTGAACGATGTATCACAAGTGGCCATTCTTTTTAAATATTTCGTTGTAGAAAGCATAATTCAATATGGCCTCGAGCCGCCATATTGAATTATCCCCTCTACAACGCCATCTTTAAAAAGAACGGCCACTTGTGATACATCGTTCAAAAGGGAATTTCTAGCTCTATCCAAATGTGTTAAAATATGTTCAGGGTTCCATTCAAAATTTCGAGAAAAATTGACATAAATTTTGACATTTTAAGGAAAAACTAAAAATGCTTCAATTATATAGCAATTATCTAGAATTTCCAACAGTGAGAAAAATCTGCATGATAACCTATCTTGTCTTCTATACCAACGATCAGTTTGACAAAAACTCCATTGGTGTTGACAAAATGCCGCCATATTTAATTTGGGATAAATGCCCTCTACGCCTCCATTTAAAAAAAAATTACAACTTGTGATAAATCGTTAAAAAGGGAATTTCAAGCTCTATTCAAATATGTAAAAATATATGCAGGGTTGTATTTGCAATTCTTGCCTCATGCTCACTTCCGGTCAAACCGGAAGCGATATTCATTTGTTTTTTAGTGGAAATTCTGAGTTTTCATAAACCGTATCTACGGCCAAAATTTCAAATTTCTCCTTAAAAAAACATTTGAATGGTGCATTGTTAAACGATTTCGTTGACACCCGGCATGCCCTATATTTTGTGTTTCAAGGCTACAGGTTACAAGATTAACTGGTACTTGATATCAGGAGAGGTTGTCAGAGAAAGAAGAAAGGATGAGGATTGTTAAAACAGCAGCTGCTATTATTATTGAAGATGCACGCTCTCAAGGGTAGCATTTGGCACAGTGCCCGCCACCAGATACTTTTATAGATAATGTTGACGACCTAATTACAGAATCTATCCGAGCCTTTACAGATGCTATAGAAATGAGCAAGAAAAAAGGAAATTTTGAAAAATGGAAGAAGAATACATGGGTTCTATTATAGTTATCTAAAGTCTCAATTCTCGTTATTTCAGGTAATAATTCTGCAGATGAGGAGGACGAATGAATATAAAAATTATTAAATAATGGAGTTTGTGTTTTTTTTTTCGTGTCATTTCGTTAACTAAGAGTAGTACTATTTAGTTTAAACTAGAAGGCCCGTTGACCATATTATATGGATCTCACTCACGTTTGACAATTCCTTAAATGTGACCTGGACACCAGATAATTATAAAAAATAAACAAAGCGCACCTGCGCCCAGTTAGAATAACATTTTCAGCTTTTTTACCATAGAGTCAAGAAATGCCATTTTTTCAACACGATCTAACGACGATATGGATTGACCATACTTTAGAGTTATTATACGTTTGTGTAGGCAATTTTGTCTACTTTAATTTGGTACATCACAGTTATAATCAAAAAATGCGTAGTTTTCGAGTTATAGTGAAAAAAAGTGATAAAAAAATGGTTTTTGCAATTTTCCTTGTGCAGCCGACGCCTGGCGAGGTGACAAACCGCGCGGATTCAACACCCCAAAAAACTTCTGAGAAAAAACTTCTACATTATTTTCTTGGAAAATGATTTAGCCTTCAAATTATCAGAATAGTCTTATAAAAATAAGAACACAAATATTAACGCCTCTTTCAGACGATACGGATTTTAGCCGGTCCGGCTTATTGGTTTTAACGTGTAGTCCAGTAGTGCATTAAACTAATTGTCACAAGGTTTTAATGCACCACTCACGTTAAAACCAATAAAACCGGACCGGCTAAAATCCGTATCGTCTAAAAGAGGCCTAAGATGACGGGTACTGGGTAATTTACCTTATATGAAACTCTTATAGTTTTCTATTCGAAATTATTGAGTTAACATTTTTATATTTAAATATTTAAGTATTACAGTTATATTCAGAGTGAAACCCATTGAATAGATTTACTCCTTTACAAGAGAACGAACTATGTTCCTAACCGAATTGTACCAATAACACCCAATGTTATGGAGCCGAACATGAATTATATAAAAATAATAAAACTCAAAGATTGATGGCTTTCAATGTCATTCCAGAGGATTTTAACAAAAATATGGAATGATTGGTTGTAATGAGAATAGAAAAGGAACTCAGTTATTGCAGAATTAAATAAAATTAAAAAAAAGGGCCCCATTTTCATAAGCACACAACTGAAGTGAAACTTCTGAAAAAGATATTAGGAATTGCGTTTTTTATTTTTTTAAGCTTTTTTTTCCTCAACTTTTGCTCTCAGTTTCGACACTTTTTTTAAAATCCTTTTTTCTAAATTTTTTATTTTATATTCATAAAGAATTTTTTTTCTTTCCATTTTTGCCATCCCCGACCTTGCCTTTTTTTCGCCAAAAACCGTGCCAAATTTTTTTTTTCTTATTTCGTTTTATAATACTTTTATTAACTTTCCGAACAATTTGTTACGTTTTCTCAATTTTTCCGAAAATTTTTGGGTATTCGGGGGGGGGGGGGGGGGGTACAACTCCTTCACTGATGACCTCGAGGGTCATCGCTTGTACCAGATTTTCGATCCGAGGCTCCGTTGCAGAGATATGGGCAAAAACGTTTTTTCCCCAAAATTCCCCCTAAATTAGAGCCCCGGTCTCGCCCATTGGGTCAAAGGTAGCCCCCCCATGAGGTGCACTTACCACAAAAGTTTCGACCCCGTAGCCCTTCCGTTCTCCCGAAATTAATTATTTTTGTTTTTCCTCCTCCCTCTCCTGGCCGAACGAAGAAGGGTACGTGATCCAGCTTTCGTCCAGGATCCTCATTTTACCCCGGCTATATGTCCTGAAAATTTCAGCTCTCTAGCTATATTGAAACATGCTTTATTAAACTGTTTAACTTTGATTTCCGTTTCATTTGATTTTCATGTTTTCGGATTTACCCTCGCTAATGAAGTTTCACTTCAAAAAAGCCAAATCAGTGGTGCTGGCACACAAGATGTGTATACTCCTACTCTGTAGTGCTTCGACTTACTTCAGTGTCCCAATACTTCAAATCTTGTAAGGGCAAGTAAGTCAAATTTAGAGTTTTGGCCTGTCGAACCAAAGAACCTTATCCAAGTATTGAAATTGAAATACAGGAAAGCGAATTAATATTTGATGGAACCCTAGATCAACTAAATGAATCAGGTTTAACCAGCCCATTAGCCATCTAGCAGCAAGTCCAGCAGCACCCAAAAAGAGACGTAAGACATCATGTCCTCAAAAACAAGTATACTTATTCAAAAAGCCAAAACATTATTGGAGGAATCCACAGGGCATGACTAACAACACCTAAGAACCTAAGATGTCATAGATGGTAGGTTCGGAATGTGTGTGGCTACCTTTTGAATAAAGGCCTTCAGTTTCACTCGTGTGAAAAGTGTATTAAATACAGTAATGGCCACACTAAATTGGCCGGTCACAAAGATATATTTGGGAATTTAATGGTGCCAAATGATGTAAAATTCGTTAAATTCATTTGTAAAATGGAGATTATTAAAATTATGTAAATAGAAAATATGTTAGATCGTAATCATGGAAACAATTTTCATCATTAAAACAGAGTTTTATCCACAATACCGAAACAGAATTTTTGCACTCGATGCGCGTTTTGCTAACCATGTTAGCAGCATCAGGAGATGGTTAAAACTAAACTTAAATCTATTTCATACTAATTGTGTGCCTAATTAAGCGAAACCAAAAAGAACCAATCTTATTAGTCACGCTCGATCAGCCAATACAATGGACTGACTATACGGAATATGCCCTCTATCTCTATTTAAACTATTCTAACAGTTAATAATTTCCATAATTTCGTATGCGTCTAGTAATATCCTATCAGATATATTATGAATTAATTTTAAAATTTTAATTGCTATTCTGTGACTGTTTTCAAAAGCATGCTCCGCAACACCTGGTTTTTCTGTTCTACCATACTTTAAATGAGCTATATGTTCTTTGAATCTCATTTGTATAGATATTTTAGTTTGTCGAACATGTGTTTGGTTACAATCTATGTATCCAATTTTATAAATTCCACCAATTCAATATCTTTACGATTTTCAACATTCTCCATGGTATTTCCAAAAAGGGCATTATTATACAGATTAAAAAACTCATTATCATATTTTGTTTGCGATTAAAAATTCGAAATATTTGTTTAAGTACTCAAATACAAAGTATTCTATTTTATGTCAAATAAAATAATCAGACCTTCTAAAAAGGCTGTACACAAAAAATTATTAAAATAACATAACGCACATATTTTCACAGAACATTCTGTGACTGTAGGAATTATTCCTCAATACTGTATAGTGCGCCAAACGAGTGAACCTTAACAACGACTGAAGGGGGTAGAGGACTAGCACGTAAAAAATCTTGCCTTCTCATAGGCGCACGAGGTTATTCTTACCATATTATTATTGATAATATTGATTAGTTTAAGACGTTAAAATTAATTACAGTTTTTTTTTATATTACAGTCTTATTGTACAAAATATCTCATATAATAATATCTCATTTTTATAATAAGGGTAGTATTCTATGATATTATTTGTTGTATGTATTACATAAATATGTTGTAGTAATAAGTAGAGTTCGTTTCCCGAAGGTTTTGTATTTACGTCATTGATGACGTCGCTTAATTTGGAAAAAAACGGTTTATCGTAGCTAATTCATATAAATTCTCTAGCATTCAATTTTTGGATTAAAAGTTAGGCAATATTGAAGCAAGTATGTTCCAAAACGATCTTTATAGAACGTTCGGAATTGTTTTGTAATAAAAATTTTAATTTAGAGAGTTCAGTTAAGAGAGTTATCCGAAATATATAAAAATTAGTTAACCGCGTATAATAATCACCAAATGCAAGAAAAATATAAGAAAGGTTAAAAATCTTCAAAGATATCATCAAATTAAGGGTCTGATATATAGGTTGTGTCGATTTTGCAAATTTTCTTTTTTTTTCGCTAGAAAAGGTGTGCCCTATAGAGTAGCTTAAGCCAAAAAAATCGGAGGATTCGCCACATTTGAGCCGAAAAAATATCCGCGTTTTGAGCCTAAATTGCCCTAGAAGGGCAAACTTCCACTACAACTTTCCCAGGTGTAACGTGAAAATATTGAAATTGTAACGTGAAATTATGAAATTTTAGTAATCGACAACGGGGGCCTGGCACAGTGTTTCCAAAAGTTGCACATTTTCTTATGGGGAATAACAGTGCTGTTTACTATTTAAGTATATTTAATATTCCACTTCACGCATGACCCTCCGTTCACTTCGGGGGCGCAACCAAACAAAACTAACCCAAACTAACCCAAGGCATGCCGGAAATAAAAAAAAATTAAATTTGTCAGTCGAAAATGCAAATATTTTTTAGTTTGTTTTTCCTCATTTGGGAATGTCTTGGGTTAGTTTGGGTTAGGTTTGTTTGGTTACGCTCCCGGAGCGAGCGGAGGGCCATGTATGAAGTGAAATATTTGACGAATATATACATACAAAGGAATAGTGTAATCGAATGAGTGTCCCTTTTATTCCGATGAATGAATGCAAATGCACATTGAACAATCATCCAAGTAGCCACGTTTACCATACGGCGGGCAATGATATCATTATGGCAGGATCGATCATCCCCTTCATCTTCATTCAATCGGACTACTGGGGGTCTCGGTCAACAGCAATATGTCCTGGCATGACCACGTTGCTAACGTCGCAAAATCAGCCTCCCAGAAGCTTGGTACGTTATTTCGCAACAAAAAATGTATACACCGCAGCAGTTGCTCTTGCTTTACAAAGCGCAAATAAGACCGTGCTTTGAATATTGCTCACACATCTGGGGTGCCACGCCAGAGCACACCCTAAAGCTACTGGATTCCGTTCGGAAGAGAGTTGTGCGTCTCGTCGGTGACCCGGAGTTGACCCGGAATCTGGATAGTCTGAAACACCGCAAACATGTGACCGAGAAATCCCTGTTTTACACATACTTTTACGGCAGATGTTCCCAGGATTTGGCCCGCCTTGTCCTGCACCTGACAACGCCTGTCAGACAGTCACGATAGATGGCAAGAGCGCACCGGTTCGTCGTACAACTGGAAACACCTAGAACATCGCTTTACAAGAACTCCTTTGTCTGGCGCAGTGCATCACTGTGGATCTCACTCCCAGGACGCATATTCGGATGTAACAAGCAAGATGTTCATTCGACTATGCCGAACGTTCCTTCATATGTGACGTGCACGATAGCATTTAGTCGGATGTCGTGACTGTTACATAGAATCAACAAATAAGTCTTCAATTATTTAAACACTTCATGCATGGCCCTTCGCTCGCTTCACTCTCTATCCGGGGGCTCAACATATAGAAACTAACCAGGTGCTAACCAAAACTAACCCAAAATTTTTATTTTATTTTTTTTTTATTTTGGGTTAGTTTTGGTTAGCACTTGGTTAGTTTTTGTTTGTTGAGCCCCCGTAGCGAGCGAAGCGAGCGGAGGGCCATGTATGAAGTGTTAAAATAATTGAAGACTTATTTGTTGATTCTATGTAACAGTCACGACATCTGACTAAATGCTATCGTGCACGTCACATATGAAGAAACGATCGGTATTGCCGAATGGACATCTTGCCTGTTACATGCGAATATGCTCCCAAACTAACTATTCAAGACCCGTGTCAATCAACATCTTCCCACACACACCGCTCGTCGAGCAATATAGGATGTGCTACTGCCATAAAAAAAATCATTCACCTAAATAAAAAAAAGAGTAGAGACACTTATAGCACAGCTTATTCACTACCAGCTAGTCAACTCTATCGAAATCGGAAAGTTGGAGTGTCGGGCACTGCGCCCTGAGCGGTTCAGTTCCACAGTTGAATTTAAAATGAATTTTCGCTTCAACATACATGACAAATTCGTCCGAAGCCTCGGCTATCGCCCTGAGAGGTTCGGAAATGTCGGATTTTTATACAATTGTACGTTTTAATCGTTTTTAAACGGATTTTAGACGATAAAATAGTCATTTATGCAACAAGTGAACCTTTTTCTATAAATGAGAATATTGATAAAAAAAATTTAATTGAAATTGAATAAAAAAAGGGTACTTTACACATGAGTAGCATACAAAATTTTTTCTACTACCGACAAATATATGAAAAAACCAAAATATTATTAAATTACTTTACGCACTAGTGCGTAAAATAAATTATTTTACACACTAGTGCGAAAAATATATTATTTTACGCATTGCCCTAAATCTCAAAAAATATGTCAGATTTACTTTACGCACTAGTGCGTTAAATAACTTATTTTACGCACTGCATATTAAAAAAGCCTATTTTACGAATCTTAGAGAGTGCGTAAAATGAGTACTTTACGCACGGTAGTAGAAAAAGCATATTTTAAATTAAACGAACTGTCAAAAGTATTATTCAGATGCCCAGGCGTTTAAAACAATATTAAGTCATGACCCTCTTCTAAAATTTGCAAAACCTGGTTATTGACTTTCCCAAATCAAAGGATGCCGCCGCAAGTTGACTAGCTGGTAGTGAATAAGCTGCGCCTATAGCGCACCATTTTTCTAATGAATTTTGCTAACGAAACTACAGTAAACGTCTGGCAACAGTGTGCCTTCTTAAAAATCTTTGTTTTGGCTATTGTGACAGTTGACAGTAAAAGGGAGGATGGATATTTACAAGTAAAATTTAATTTTGTTTAATGGGGCTATGGCTATGAGTCGCTTTAAATTAAGACCGGAACAAAGCGGAGGTCTCTCGTTCGATGCAAATGTATCCTAGTTAATATTTTCACCCGACAATTGATTTTCAGATGTGTTTTGTCTATATTTCTAGTGCTTTTGTGAAGTGGTGCTGAAAATTTGTGTCAAAACTCGAACTTTGAGGGCATTTTTTCGGTTCAGATGTAGCGGATCTTCCGACTTTTTTGGCTTAAACTACTCTATAGGACACCCCCTTTCTAGTGAAAATGAGAATTAGCAAAATCGACAAAACCTATATATCACCAGACCCTACAAACCAAATAATATAAATAACCACACAGTTCGGCATCGGCAATTTCCACGCCAATGGCTAAAGCAAGTCGCTGCCGAAATTTTAAAATATGTAAAAAAATTAGGTGTTGGTCTAGGGCCAAAGTGTAATTAATATATCCTGCGACCAATCACGAAACTGCCTCCCCGCTAAAAATCAAGTAAACGTCGCACTGTTGCCTATTGTCGAGTATTTTAAATAGCTTGAAGGCGAATAAAATATAAATATAATAAATATTATAGTATACTTATTCCGTATTCCGTATTTCCCTGTGTAAATATTCATGTAGGAAATATAAATATGTAAATTCACTATAGGAAACTAGACAGAAAATAAATTCGGATTATTGGGAAAAAAATGTGGCAGCATCTAAATATGCGAGGACATTTTTTGCCCGCATTCTTTCCGTCCAGGTTCTTTCATTTGGCAAACAGTAGTAAGCCCTAATCAGCAGATGGTCTATATATGTATATAAAAATATATACGTATTTCAGTTCTGGCATTGTTTACTAAATATACTTAGTCTCTAAAATATGCTAATGGTCCATTCAAATAAGAATGGTTTATTGTCACAAGAAAATATTTTGTTTGTTATTAATGGAGCTACGTTATATCTAATTTACATGTTTTTAAACCAGTGTTTTATGCATTCCACCTGTCACAGAAATAGTTCATATGAACGTTAGCTTGTATTTAACGAGATAGGTACGTATTTTATTTTCATGGAATGACGTAATTCTTCACTTCATCAGAAAATATTTCGACGACAAACTTCTTTCGCGACTTTAGCTCGTAGTGTTTTAAATTTAAAACTTACCTATATGAATTAATTTCTCAAGTAAACACTATGTATAAAAGGATAAAGGTCGTTTTGTAGTTAGCTATATGAATATACCAAAATTGTTAGCAAATGAGATTAAGGCAACACTTAGAACAAACTTTTGTATTTATTGTCGAAGGAAAAATGTGAAATAAAAATATTTCGTGGAGAATCTACATAGTATCTATCCATGTATCCATGAAACATCATTTAAATATGAATACAAAATTTAAAAAATAGTTTAGTTTTTGAGTGAGGAAAATGCAGTAGTCTCAATTGCACTATAGAACATAACGGCTTCGCAGTGGCACATAGTTAAATTAAAAGTGCTTGTATAATTTTGCCTCAGTGAGCTCAGGTCTCTGTATTACTTCATCCAAGTTGTTTGGTTGTCTAGGGCAGAGCGTCCTAGAGGTTTTCTGTAAGATTGGAAGCTAGGTTAAATCTAAAAATCCCTTTTGGATCAGGGTTGATAATCGGAATCATTCCTGTCCTGTTCTGCTTACATGATGTTTTGTGTTGTGGTCTCTTTGTATCATTCGTGAAATGGTTCTACCGAACGTATTATATCACCGAAAAATTCCTTGGTCACTCCAACTAAGTTTGTTCTAACAATAATAATGAATTGAGCACATTTATACTATATTGAAGAGATCCAATAAAATAAAATCCAAGACACTATAAAGTATTCTTAGCACTACTAATATAATTTTTTCATGTAGTGTATTCAATGGAGATATCAATAAAATGTGTATCATACTCATCCAAATTATAAACACCTACAAGACCAGAAGTAATAATTATTATTTCGTTTTACAATAGCCAAAATGGTTAGTCGACCAATCAAATTTCGATTACTTTAACTTAGTTACGTTACAGACTTATACTAGTGTAGGTATACCACAGATGGCACAAATGTGTCATCAGAGGTATGAGAGGACTATATGACGCCTCCTTAAAAAAATCACTCTCATTAAATCAAAGTATTCACTTCAAAAACTGTTTATATGTAATAGCGGACCCGGCAGACGTTGGCCTGCCCGAATGTTGGATCATTGTTTTTATAAAGACAATGGTTGGGTGGAATCTAGTACAAACGGCGGGGACACTGGGGCTCCGCGCTTCACGCTACCTCCCAGTTACCCCACCATCTATTGTCGCCCTTCAGGATTCCGAGGTATATGTCGTCCAGATTTCTAACTATAGATCATCAGTAGTCGAGTGAGTATAGATTTCTTAAAATTTGTTCCATGTACAAGCTTGTTTGAAAATACGTCACGTGAAGAAGTAGGTGTACATGAGCACCCAATTACAATTTTATAAACCTCTGAAACCCGTATTTACTTATTTTATTACTAGAGTGTACATACTAATTTTCAGGCCTCTTTTGCTTATTACTTTTTAGACAAAGACGCCCCCTTTAAAATGTTTACCCCTATTTAACCCCTTAGGGGTTATCTTATAT
>JAEQML010078323.1:0-12489 GCA_016904865.1 Pissodes strobi | reverse complement strand
ATTGGTTAATCCATTTTAAAGCTTATAAAACCAAAGACGAGAAATTATTTGGAAATTTGTACGTTCCTCCAAATGATTTCATCGCGTTTGTGTCAGGAATGGACTCCGTATTTTCCAAATATTTTCCAACATACGCTCTGGAAACACCGTTTGTTAAAATGCAAGAAATTATTAAAAATCTCCTTTCACCATCCCTGCGAACACTTTAACAAAGAATTTCTGATAGCATTATTTTTAAGGCTTAGAATTTTCCACGCACTTAAAACTTGGAATAGGGAGTTGAATTTAAAAAACAAGGGCGGTACAAAAACTTCCCAAAAATTACTAAATTTAAAAAGTTTGTAAGTTTAGTATTTTGGTAAAAAATTACAGGATTAATTTAAGTTTTATTATTACATATAGGTATTAATATTAGATTAAGTAAGTACATTAAGTGTTATGTAAAAGTGAAATAAATAGATAATTACAAAATGAATAAAAAAACTTGTACTTCATGCCCTTTTTAACCTCCTTAGATAATTACAAGAATTTTTTATATTTGTTGTAAAATCGATGTCCTACCTACTAATAAGTAAATATTTTATCTGAAAGCGTTAATTTCATTTATTCCTTTATGAATTCGGATGCACCCTTCTTTAATCTATGTTGAAGAATTTGGATGCGTATTTTTTGTTTTCCGCCTCGATGACACATTATTTACTTGCTAAGAAGATGGCGCAAGGTCAAATAATTTGAAACCACTTTTTCATTCATAATCGCGTTTTTGACCCTTCTGTCTTTTGTTGTTCGGTCTAATTACACCTACACTATTAAAAAACTGTTATGTAGTCCTATAGCGTACACAGAAAAAAAATATTCTTAAATTAAGGTATGCTAGAACTTCAAACATATTTACTTAATTTAAGAAATTTGAAGTTTCAATCATAAACGTATAATTATATTAACCCTTTAACTAGCTGTGGTTAATATACTAACCACGTCAATAAGGATCGTACCAACATTATTTTCAATGACCAAATCAGCAAAATATAGCTCTTATCGGCATAACTAATAAGTCTACACACGCAGTGAGCGATTAGATCGCCACATTTTTAATGATTAGCGATTT
This sequence comes from Pissodes strobi, assembly GCA_016904865.1. Taxonomy (NCBI): domain Eukaryota; kingdom Metazoa; phylum Arthropoda; class Insecta; order Coleoptera; family Curculionidae; genus Pissodes; species Pissodes strobi. The sequence continues at coordinate 11,381 of JAEQML010078323.1, read as the reverse complement.
TATATTGAAAGCGGTCACTTTATTAACCACTGCGCGCCCGAAAGCCGTATTTTGCCTAAAAAATTAGCGCGCGTTTCTTTGTTATGATGTATCTTTCTAGAGAAACATAAAAATAACTTGTCGTGGCTTATTCCTGTTCTATATCATATTAGTGCAATACGTCTTTAGTAAAAATCAGTGTTTTGCATTATTGCCATCGATTTTGTTACATAATATCAGGTACTTTCGAAGCTTTTGCAAGGTAAGACATTTTGTATATTATTACATTTCACGAAATATAAAAAAATAGCATTATTTTTTTACATCACTTTTTTGTATAACTAAAAGCTAGAGATTTATCACATAAAAATATTGGCATGTTTTTGCGCTTAGATGTTATTCAGTGTTTCTGGCCGTGTTACTAGGAAAAAGTGCTTTCTTAGCAGGTGAATTATAAGTTCAAGCTCGAGATATAATAGTATAATTTTTTTGAACTCATCAAATTCTTTTATGTCTATTTTCAAATATCTGAACGTGATTATGGAGCCAGTGGCGTGCCCGAGAGGTGGGAGGGGGGAGGTGGGGTTGGCGCCCCTCTCTCCGAAGTTTGTCTTATCTAGTTTTTTTTGGCCTACCGTGTCAGGGGTAAAAATGATAATTTTTGTGGCGAGCCTGTACGTTTGACGGACGAACGTAGCGAGTCCGACAGTACAGGCGAAGCACAAAGTCATTTTTGCTCCGAATCGATCATGCTGTTTTTTTTCAAATGACATAAATAATTTAAAAACCTCACAAAAATGTCAATTTTTGAGACGTAATTGGGAACGCTAGGCGAAAAACAAATCACTTTTAGGACTAGGCAAAAAAGCGAATCACTTTTACGTCTATGCACAAAAGTGAACTCCTACGCCTAGGCACAAAATTTATATTTTTGTATTGCCAATTTCGTCTCAAAATTTGACTTTTTTGTGACGCTTGAAAAAAATAGGTTTGCTCGTTTACCAGAAAATATGGTCATGAAACAGTAAGTCAAAACCCAGTGCATAAATAATAAAAATTATGATATTTCTTTTGCCTTTCAGGCGTTTTGTTTTTTGCACGACTTTTTTTTCAGACAAAAATGTTTTCAGAAAAATTCAATACTGGAAAGTATATAAACTTGGAAAATATTACCTCAGATGATGTCTTTGATATTCTGGATGCTATTACTGACGAACAGGCGGCAAATTCTGATTGTGGAGAAGATAGTGACGCTGAAGATGGGATGGTTATCGAAAAATATATCAGTTCAGATAATACTTTTCCTGTGAAAGTGACAAGATATTCATCTCCATGTAGTTCTGTTGCCTCGCTAGGCGAACCATTTACATCCAGGAATGCAGGGACACCTCCAAGCAGGTCCGTTTCACCGCCAGCCGATCTATCCAGACCAGGGGGACCAATCACAAGATTTTTATCTTTATGCAGTTCCAGTCCATTGTCAGGTGAACAATTTACATCCGGAGAAGCAAGGAAGCATATTTTCCAGCCAGAAATTGATAATATGGAGCTAGAAGTCGATAGTGATGATTCAGTAGCAGATCCCACATATCAACAATCCAGCAAAAATTTCCAGCATACAACAAACAACTTAGAAGATTCCGCAGAAGATGAAGCTATTTCCGAAGTCGATGCAGAACCTTCAGAACAAGAATATAGTTTTTCAAAAGATCCTTACACTGGTATCCATTATAGTAATTCAATATTTGATCAGCAAAGCGGTCCATCCTTCAATTACGACAGCGATAATCCTATGATTTTTTTTCACTTGTCCTTAGATGATACAATTTTGGAGAAAATTGTGCTGGAATCGAATCTTCATGCATCACAGAATGGTACCGAACTAAATCTTACAGTCAGGGGACTAAATTGCTTCTTTGGAATTTTGATTTTCGTGGGGTTTCACGAATTGCCTAGCATTAAACTTTACTGGTCCTCCAACCAAAACTTTCATGTGTATAAAATCGCCTCTGCAATGACCCAAAAGAGGTTTTTAAAAATTTTGATTCATTCATCTAAACGATAATTCAAAATGCCCGATAAGACAGATCCATCATCTGATAGATTGTACAAGCTGAGACCTCTAATCGACCATCTTACAAAAACATTTTCGGAATTATACATACCAGCATTCGCTTTTAAAGATCACTTATTGGCTGCTTCACTGTTTGATCCTAAGCAGATTAATAATTATTGTGCTAATTTTCCTGACGCTGCCTTAAATGTAACTTGCCCATCATATCCTAATTTAGATAGAGAGCGGTTAAAGACAGAATTGTCTGTCATTTATTTTAGAATGGATTGTAGAGACATGAAGAGAGCAATACCCTTTTTAAACTTCTTAATTGAATAGTATATTTCATTACCAGTCCGGAAACTAGGCTTTTCTGGTGCGCGCACGACAGTTTCTGGTGTGAGGCGTAGCCGAACACCGGAAGTCGTGCAAGCACAGGAAAAGCTGTTTCTGGACGTGTAGTGAACGATATTTTTCATAATACCTCTCTGAAATCAAGACATAAACATAAAATTATTATAATTTTACGTATCCAAAATCATGTCATAATACATTTTGTATTCAACTGAAAGCAAACGTCAAACTTGCAAGACAAGCAAGACAGTTATTTATGAAGTATTTGTGACAAGTAATGTCAGAATAAATGAAATAATTTTACTTAAAATTAGACTATTGACGCTAAAATGTACTAGATTAATCTTGTAGACTGCATCGCTGTATAATTTTAACCCAATTTATTATACTTTATGCTTATTCTGTGACTAAATAACTGCAAATTTAGCACTTAAAATCAGGGAGCGGGAAAACTTCTCCCGCTCCCTAATTAGGGACCGGGAAAATTTTTCCCGTGCCCGGACCGAAAAGACTTACTTTCTTTGCTCTACGGAGACGTCGAAAATTATAGTTTTCAGAGAGGTATTATGAAAAATAACTTAACTGAGCCTTTTCAGGAAACAGCAAAATTACTACAGATTTTAGTTACAGTGTCCATGAACACAGCAGCAAGTGAACGGTGCTTTTCTACTTTAACCCCTTCACATCCAGTACTCCACATATGGATATTCTGACATTGCTCTGTGGGTACCATGATATCCACATATCGATATCGTTCTCAATGGTTTACATTATGGAGCCTGAAGTGGGTATGTCGGGCTGCAATGAACTAGACCAACTGGTATGGCGTACATGTCATCCCCACCAAAAATGTTTCAATATATAAAACTACTACAGAAATATTTCCTCAGTCATATACGCCTTTAAATTACGATTTGGCGGGAAAGTCTATTTTATCATATTTTTGAGTTTTTGGGGCGTAAGTTTTGTTTCAATAAAACACGATGAATGGTCAGGACTTCTCCACAGACAGTAGTAATCCCGAATACGAGTTGAGTGATAGTTCGATTATTAGTGATACTGTTATTGAACAAGTAAGCATGGACGATTGGCAGGTTTTAACTGATCCTTTTTCCGATCAAGTCCCTATTCCACCACTGAATTTTTCCTCTTAATATGATTTCCACCCAGCCATTGATTTTGAAGAATGCAAAGACCCAGTCAATTGTTTTGAGTCTTTTATGAGCCCTAATGTAGTCAACAAATTGTGTGAGTGGACAAACAGACGAGCTGAAATGTACTTTGAACAAAAACACATACAGGGACAATATATGGCGTTCAGTGGAAGAAACTCGAAAAGGAGGAGATGTATGTTTTCATTGCACTTCATTTTCTTACTGGTTTGGTGAAATGCCCCCGCATAACAGATTACTGGAGTAATAACGTTTTATGCGCGGGGCCAAAAGTCTATTTTGAGTCGAAACAGATACCTATCTATACTTAGGTTTATACGGTTTTGTCCACCCGAAGCAGCAAGAACAAATGTCCCATTGGGCAGACTTGGAATTTACATGGCTATGCTCAAACCAACTGCATGACGTTGGTTGATCCGGGACCAGTGTTTGCTGTCGACGAACACTTGATGCTTTACAAAGGTAGACAGCACTTCCGCCAGTATATTAAAATAAAAAGAAGTAGATTTGGCATTAAACTTTTTGCAATGTGCTTAAGTGCTCCACATTTGCGAGGATATACTTGGAACCTCTGCTTGTACATAGGGAAAGATAATTTTGATGTTTCCCATATTGACGGCACCGAAATCATTTCGGTTTCGAAAAGAATTGTAGTGCACCTAGCTCAAAATGTTCTAAATAGTGGTCGAGAAGTTGTTTTGAATAACTGGTACACTTCCGTGCGTCTTTCGCAATTTTTCTCTCATGAGAAACGTATTTAACTGGAACTATAAGAAGCAATCGTAGAGTTCCTGCTCAGTTAACTAAAACCCCACTAGAAACGTATCAGTCATGCTTTATACGGAAAGGCATGCAGCTGCTTGTTAGATATAAGGACAAGAAGGATGTATACTTATTGATAAGTAAGCATACTGCAGGATCTTGTGAGAAATCGCGTTACATGGTAGGTGGGAAATTAGTTAATTTTAAAAAACCTACGCATATTGAATTTTACAATCAAAATATGGGCGCTGTTGATGCCGTCGATCAAAATTTGGAGCCTTACAGTTCTTTGCGGAAAACTTACACTTGGTTTGTAAAAGTGGGCTTCCAACTAATGCTTCAGATGTTATTGAATTCTAAGGTTTTATACTGTAACGCTAAAGACGAGTTTCGCATTTCAAAGTATGACTTCATAAAATTGCGCTGTAATGGTATTTTACACAAATACAGTGAAGGCTATCGCAAAATGACTGATGCTTCCTCAAGCGATCATCGACCTTCGACTTCGAAAAGAACAACAACTGAACATGTTATGGTTAACTTACCAAAAGAAGACGAAAAAAACGGGCATTGCGAAAAATATGTGTTATTTGTCGAAAACATAACCAAAGGAAACTTACATTGAGTATCCAAATAAGCCGGGGCTATGTAGTGTGGAACATTTCCAAGAATACCACAAATAAACATTATTTTATAATATGCAGTTGATCAATATTACTTCCTTTTTGTATTTTATGTATAACTATAATAATAAATGTGAATAAAGCACAGACTCTCAAAATATATATTATAAAATTATTTTTGCATGAATATCCATATGTGGATATTGTGGTATGGCACTATTAGCCACATGTGGATATCCTGGTATAGGTGTAAAATATAAATCACTGTCGCCATTTTGTTTTTAAGTTTTATATAATATTATGACGCTATTCAAAGATGTAAGCCATTATAGAACCGTAATAAGTAATTCTCAAAAAAATAATTGTCTGGTATGCTTCTTTGGTGTTGGGGCGATATCGATCCCATACCTTTGTTTTAAGCCTATGTTGATCGGAAGGCCTTTGTATGTGGAAATTAAAATAAACACTGCCCTGTTCGCACTACCAGAGACCAAAGATTCTAATTGAATAAACTGTGGGACTACCTACGGTAAAAAGCTAACACGTGTGGTCGCAATATATGATGTTAAATAGAAGGGTATCCAAGTGAAAATAAGTAAGTATAAATGATTTTTTATAATTTTGCCTAATCTTTGAATCTTGAATTTTGCACCTGCGAAATTTAAATAAACTCATTATAAAAAAATTTTGATTGTTACTTAAAAAGAATTTTAAATTAAAAAATAAATGCCTTGCTGCCGACGGGAATCGAACCAGCAGCGGGACTCCGTGCCAAATCGAATTCTACGCTTTCTATTGTCGAATTCTATTTAGAAACCGAAATTGCGTTCCACAGGACTCTTTGTTCCAGTCGACACTCTTCGGGCAATTTCGGAACTGTACTATTCAAACGAAAAACATTGCTTTGAACTCCCGGTGATTTCTAGTTACTTTTTGTATTATTGTTGAAGTTGCTCCGACTTTACAACTTTACAGACAGTTTTTATGTTTTAAATTTTTTTCTGTGAACCTTTTTTATTCATTTTGTATAACCAAAACAGAGTTTTATCCACAATACCGAAACAGAATATTTGCACTCGACGCGCGTTTCGCTAACCATGTTAGCATCAGGAGATGTTTAGTTTTAATCATCTCCTGATGATGCTAACATGGTTAGCGAAACGCGCGTCGAATGCAAATATTCTGTTTCGGTATTGTGGATAAAACTCTGTTTTGGTGCATGTTGCCGAAGGTTCCAAACCCCAATGTAGCATTTTGTATAAGTTTTTTATTTATTTAAAATATGCTGCCTATAAATCCTGCCAATGTATTAGCAGCTGAAGAGGAAAAGAGGCTGGAAGATATTCGAGTGGAGAACATGGAAAGGAGGCATATGAGGGCAGAAAGTGACCCATTCATGATTGAAGATTTGAGATTTAAGGAATTATTTCGATTAAATAAAGATATGCCCCAATATTTGTTAAATGGAATTTTACCACATTTAAACCTGTGACCATTCCTGCACACATAAAGTTTATTGGGATCCTTAGCTTTTATGCCACATGCACTTATCAGAGAGTGTTAGGGCAAAGTTACAATATTTCTATATCCTAGTAGAGTATGTCAAGGTCAAGGGCTATTGAATAAATAACCATGGCGATTGTGAATACTTTTACAGAGCGATGGGTACGGCTTCTTAGAACACAACAGGAGAAAAATCATATTAAGGGAACATGATTATATGAATAGAAAGAAGGGGTACCATTCTAAGAATATTCAGATCGTAACTTTGTTTTTTTAAACTAATCACATGTCACTAACATAATTGCTATTTCTATATTTTTCTAGGTGTGTGACTATGATTTAAAAATCCTTAACAAAAATGCTGGATATGCAGGGCCAACATATGATTCCTACATATGGAGAAATTCATTGGTGCGTGCAGCGTTGGAAGCTTCATATCAGAGAGGTGTGTAATAAGAAAGTAAATAGTTTTGTTTGTTGAATATTGCTATATTATTATTTTTTAGGAGATAGAAATTCATGGCTTATAGGAGATTCAGTGTAACCTCAAGATCCGTGGTTAATGACACCATTAGTGCATGCACTACCAGGATCCCCAGAAATCAGATACACGGAAGCTCACATCCGGGCTAGGAATTGTGTTGAAAGGTGCATAGGAGTTGCAAATGAATTTTGCAGTCATGATTTTACCGAAAGTGACCAAAGCACATATAAAGTCATTCTCTGAAGCGACGGCTGCGTAGCTCAGAATAAAAACAATGTATTATCCAACGCGCTTTTAAACAATGCAATTAAGCATAAAGTTGTGATAATACAAATAATCGATCGTAGAACGTCGCTTGCGAAATCGTGATATTAATGGCCCTGCAGACTATGTCCAATATTGTAAAACGGCACGCATAAATCCGCGACCATATGTTAAATATGGTTCTTGTAATTTTTTTTAAATATTTGATAGTATCAGGTTTTACAATTCAATCAGACCTGGACGAAAAGCTGGGGACCCAGTTGTTACTGATCTGAAGCAATTAAGATACAACCCTAGTGGAGGTATAGATGTTAAACTGCGTCAGACTGAAGAATGGCAGCCGCTAAATTCGAGAATGAACGCAAAACAAGATGCCTTTAATACTGAGGAATTACCGGATTTATATACAACAAGAAGAAAAATAAAGAAGGAAAAGTATAATCACCTTCAACAGTTAAAAAATGGGCCTAGAAGAAGACTACCGTTCCTTTTATGACAATATTCCTTACGAATTAACTCGAAATATTTTTAAACTTTTAGTTCCCAAATATTTTTAAGTAATACATTTTTGATTTTTGAATAGTATAATTTTCGTTTTTTTACATCTAAAAAGTTTTGGCATCTGCCTAATTTATTCACTGCAACTTATGTAACTCCAGAAAAGAATTTCATAAAATTTTAGAAAACTGTAAGTCCGTCAACATTTTTAAAATATCTAATACAAACATGTCGAGTCACAAAAAACAATTTCTATCTTATATAGTGCCCTAATTTAAAATTTTACAAAAATCGACCTAGCCAATTTTAAAAACGAGTGTTTTTGGTCTCTCCTGTCAAATTAGTAAAAATTGAGTTACAGATGTTTCGGGTTTCTCCGACGATATAGTATTTCCCTATAACTAAAATATTAATTTAATAATATCATAAATTAATTGAACCTCAAATCAACTGGTATAACCCTTAATCTATACTTTTTCGAAAAAATAGTATTTTTGCTATTTTTTACTACTTAACCGGCTTTCCTCTTTTATACGAATACTACTTCAGAAAAGCTAAAATTAGATTAAAATGAAAAGTCCTTTCTTCATAATAAGCACATCGGTTCATTTAATCCCACCATTAAGGTGGATTTATAAACTTGACGTGTGCCGTGCCGTCGGCCGTTGAGTCTGCCGTCAGCCGCTCGTAGACACAAAATTTCTCCATTTATAAACTTGACGTTTCTGTGCCGTTCGGAGGACATAATCCTATAAAATAATAGTTGTTTTTCTGACTTGTGTCAATACTCATTGCTTGTGTTTCGTTTAAAACTACTTATTTTTTTGCTTGTGTTTCGTTTCAAACTACTTATTTTAATTTTTTTGCTATTTTTGAAAAATGGACGAAGAATCGATATATCTATATGGTGGATTTGCAATTATTTTATGTGCAATTGCGGCCAAAATGAGAAGGGGCCAAAGCCAAAGAAGACAAAGGAGATTCAAAGTGAGGCCAATAAACAGGTTCCGAAAAACTTCTAGCAACTACCAGTATTATTAGAAAATTAAAACGTGGGAGTTGGACCAATTTTTTAAATTTACTAGGATGACAATTCCAGTTTTTGATATATTATTAGGAAAAGTTAAGCCAATAATCAGGAAGCAATACAGATCTGATGGTATAACACCTGAAGAAAGGCTTGTTATAACTCTACAGTTGGTTATACTATTTACTTAATGAAAACATGTAGTTAACTCAATATTTCTAATTTTGTTTTTAGGTATTTGTCGCAGAGTTCTAGTATGCAGACCATAGCATGGACCTTCCATGTAGGACCCGCCACTGTACATAAAATTGTACATGAAACTTGTCAAGCCATCTGGAAAGTTCTAAGTCCTAAATACCTCAAAACTCCGGAATCAGAAGATGAATGGCAAAGAATTTCCCATGGATTTCAAGAGAGATGGAATTTTCCTCATTGCTTGGGAAGCATTGATGGAAAACATATCCAGATACAATCTCCTGTTAAAAGTGGCTATTTGTTTTTTAATTACAAAAAAACTTTTAGTATAGTTTTGTTGGCTTCATGTGATTATCAATATAAATTTACATGTGTTGATATTGGTGCATACGGGTCCCAAAGTGATGGTGGAATCTTCAAAAATAGCGTGTTTGGACAAAGAATGGAAAATTCAGATATGAACATTCCCCCAGAAAGTCCCTTGCCAGGAACAAATGTTTCAATGCCCTATTTTTTTGTCGCAGACGAGGCATTTCCATTGAAAAAATATATCATGCGACCTTACGCTGGAAAAAATCAATCACATAAGCGAAGAATTTTCAATTATCGACTTTCTAGAGCTAGACAGGTAATTGAAAATACCTTTGGGATATTAGTGGCTCGGTGGAGGATTTTAAAAACAACAATATCTGCCAAGGTGGAAAATGACGATAATATTGTAAAGGCTATTGTGGTTTTACATAATTATTGCCAAACGGAGCTTTCCGACCCAGAAAACGTTAACATATATTGTCCACCAAATTATGTCGACACAGATGGTGAACAAAATGGGGGCTGGAGACTTGAACAGGATCCCCTACAGTCTGTCAGTCGACTAGGTGCTAATGTTACGAAACGTTACATTTATTCAATGCGGGATGCCTTGTCTGATTATTTTACATCAGATGATGGACGAGTTTCATGGCAAGACAGGATACTTTCTGCAAACTTATTGTAAATTAATTTATTTTATAAAACAAAATGTTCCATTTTTGTATTTTTTTCATAGGAATAGGAATGTATACTGCTTTGTGGTTTGTTTAACTCAAGCTTAGGTTAAAAGTAACTTTAATTGTAAAACTTTTTTTTATAAATAAATTACTTGTGATGTGTTAAAAAGAACAAGTTATGGTTATGGTTATTATTGCCACTTAGGACTGAGACTAAGCATCTCTGGTAACATGTTGTAATGTCGTAATGTGTATTCTTATATTTTATCTTGCATTTTTATTCTTTATATAATTTTTAATGCCTACTTTAGTTTTAGTTTGGCTTAGAAACTTCTCAGGCTAAATTATCTTTTTTTTGGTGACGTTGCTATGTCTGTAATAAGAATTGAAAGCAATAATGAATTTGAATTGTTAGAGGATATAAAAATTTTAATCTAATAAAACTTTATATAGAATACTCAATATATCCTATGATGACATACACAGTTAGGTGTATGTAATGTACTGTTATATGTGATGTATTTGTACTGAATAAACCTGAATGTTAAGTGGGTCCTTTGTGTTTATTTTCAAACCTTTTTGGGCAAATTAAAAAAAAAACGTGAAAAATATTGTTTAATTTCAATACAAATAATTATTCTCTACTCTGTAATAACAGGAATTCTTTCCTCTTCTTGGTAGCTTCCTCTTCTGCCATATGTTCCAATTCTTGGTAAACGTACTCAATAAAAATAAGTCCTATTGACATTTGTAGGTGGCACGGTTTCAATCCTTTTGTTACCATTTGGTGCAGTTGTGTCATTTCCCTATCGCTCTCTTCCTGGGCAATACGCTTTCTCTTCCTTTGTACTAGAAAATAGTAAATTGTGTAACTAGTAGGAAAAGCAAAACATTCCTGGACTGTGGTAATATAAATAACACAGGAATCCAGGAACGTGCTTTTCCTACGAGTTGCACAATAAATTTTTTATCTGAACGGAATTAATTAGAATATGTATTTATAAAAATATTACTCTAAATAAAAACCGTATTTTAAATTTAAACTCAACATAACATAAAGTTTTCAATGGAGCAAGCTTGGAGTTTATTACGTAACTACGGAAACCACAGGTAATTGTTACTTTTGATAAATGTCAGATCTGACAAACAAGGTGTTTGAATAGGACGGAAATGTTTTCGTCCGATCGGATAAAAACAATATTATTAAGCTGAACTTCCTGTTTTATTTAGTTTGGGTTACTTACCACTTGCAGTGGGTGTAAAATTCGGACTCTGATTGTCAATATTTTTATCTGGCTCCTGCTGCTGAGCACTGCTTCCAACTGGGCTCTTCAAATGCTGCCTGGCCCCGAGTCCACTGGGCCCAGGAACTTGGATGTCATCTGATTCTTCTTCCGGAGACATCATTAGATCTCTTGATGTGCTCCAGACCGAACACAATGACAGTCGGCTTGACGGTCTGCTCTCTGTTTTTTTTT
>JAEQML010078322.1:0-12490 GCA_016904865.1 Pissodes strobi | reverse complement strand
AAAAATATCGAGCAAAGAGATTGGCAATATCGTGGCCGTTATCAGCGCTGTCACCCTCAAGGAACATCTCTTTTGGAACAGCACCATGATTAGATTGCGATCGAATATATTTCCAAAAGAACTGAGCATTATTAGTTATAGCATCTTCCGAATTGGTGACATAAGTATTGTAACATACTCGAGTTAGAGATTTGTATTCATTTCTCAACAGAACAAATGCATTATAATCAGCGTCAGTGTTTGATTGCTTGTACTTTCTGTGGGCCATTTTTTTTACGTGTTATAAGTTGCTTAAGTTTAAGTGTGGGTGAGAACCAGGCGGAAAATCTGTGATTCGAATTTGATCTTTTTTTTGGTACAAACATATCTAAACAGTTAATACAATATCATAAAAGTTATCAACAGTGACATCCAGATTATTCTCTAATACTGAGTGTCAATTGTACAATAGAAAGTAGTTGTTTATAGCGTCAAAATCTGCATTTTTGAAATCTTAATAAAAATGATCAGTCGAGTTCAAATATACCATTCTATTATAGTTAGTTGACGGCTCAAGTGCTGGGTGATAGGGATCACGATTACCAATCCATCACGTTTTTTAATTGAAGTAAGGCCAAAGTTGGCAAAACAAAGGTCAACGATTGTGTCGTGATCATTAAGCACCCCATTGAACTGAGACAGTCCCAAAAACGTAAAAGTATCACAAAGTAGAGTTTCTCTAGAAGAAGTAGCATTATTTGGCAAAAGTCCTGGCTGGTCCACACCCGCTGACCATGTGATGTTGGACAGGTTATAGTCACCCATGACTAGAATATTGTCCGATAACTCACACGCACTTGTCACTGATAACATATGATTCTTATAAACAGATATGTCCATTGCAGGGGGATGTATACACAGCCACATGCCGATCTTTACAGAGATTCATATTTCTTCCACTGATGGGTTATTAATGTTGAGGCGGTGAAATCTATATTTGTTATTAACAGCAATCAGTACACCACCGCCACGATTTTTAGTACTGTTACTGCTATTGCGGTCAGTTCTATAAATTGCATAGCTGGAGTCAAGAAATTCAGCATCATTTATAGCGGGGTTGAGCCAGGTTTCTGTAACAGCGATGATAGAATATGGTTCAGTGAGTGCTGAGCAAAGAAAGTCTTTAAGTTTCAGTTTCCACGTTTTGATATACTAAGGTAGCGCTATTTGTTAGTGATGATGACCTCCTGCGCCCTGCTGCTGAAAATTTGCTGCCTGCGTGGATGTTCGAGGACGACGAGGGCGAAATTCCTTTACTGCTGTTCACGCAGGCCAGAGGTTATGTTCTAATAAACCTTTTATTAAGTATTCCTTGACACCGATCTTAAAGGACGCAACATCCTCATGTTTGTCCAGTACGAAGCATTTGACATTATTTGCAATTTCGAGTTGTTTCTCGATATATTCAGTTATTTGGTTTTCGGTAGTAGCAGGGTCACATCTCCCAAGGTACAGCCATTGACGTGTCTCGCCAGTCGAACAAGATGAGGATCCTCCCATCGAGCCAGTACCCAGTATTAAAGGATCTCTACTGCGGCGCTGGGAAAGGGTGGTACCTCGTGTAAGGTTTACCATATTACTGTTTTGCGGTGGTGTAGGATCTTCACTGTGCCACACATTTATAGAACGTCCGATATCAGTTGGTTTGACGCCAGGACGAGATTGTGATTTATTTTCAGGTGAATTTTTAAAGACCAGCAGTTCAGTTTCCAATTTGTTAAGTTTATCAGACAGCTCCTTAAGGCCTCCAATTTTTCCAGCCTTATCTCATGTGAGTTAGCATTGGGAGAAATATCAGTTATCTCTGTCACTTCATGTTGTTTTAGTTTCAGAGCATTCTTATGTGATGTTTCGAGCTTATTGTTAACCTCTGCCTTTAATAGGCCGATGTTTTTAGTTAATTCCTTCATTTCAGTTTTAATGATGGATTCATTTACTGAGAAGTTACTGAGAAGCTGGATTGGAGTTCTGTCATTTTGTTTTGGAGAGAAGCATTGAGACTGTCCATCTTTTGAGACATTTTCTTAGACAGTTGAGCGCTTAGTGAGTCGAACGCATTCAGCAGTTCACTCGTAAGTTTACCTGATGATCCTTTTGCCGGATTTTTCATTCCATCAGAGCAGTTTTGATAAGCATACAGCATAACTCTAGTCTTCATTTGGGTCACCTGAGCTTCTGAGGTTGAGAACCGGTAGCATGGCATGCAGTGAGTAGCATCGCAGAAATCACAGTTGATTTTATACTTGACTTCTTTGTCAGTAAGATCATTTTTGCAAGAAAAACACGACATAGTGGGTAATTGACACCACTAGGTGAAATGGATTTTATATTCAGCGAAATTAACGATATTCAACAGCACTTACATGTGGATGATGTTTATACTTTATCAGTTTAACGGTGCGTTTTTTGCTTCTTAAATTCCTTCGCTCACAGAATTTGTGAATTAGGCATAAAAACGCGGAAAACACAACACACTCAGAGTTTTAGATAAAGCAAATATTGTTTCATCTGCCCTTAAGCAAGGCTATGATTTTCTCTGATATTACAAATACCCCTTATTACTATTTAAGTTATCAGCTTTGTTGCATATTTTATAGTCAATTTTATTACAAGTGCTGATTATGGCATTCCCTTTTACCCCATTTTCAACGCGCTTTAGCTTGAATCGAAAATATCGCTTTAGTTAGTAGGACAGCCTACTTTCCTGTGAAATTTTGAGAAAAATGTAGGACATTGTAATAAAATACTCACGTCAATTTAGCATTTTCCTTTTGCAACTTGTCCACGGTGATTTTCATTTCGGACAGTTCCTTCTCCTGCTGTTTAATCTGCGTTCGGAGACGGGCTTGGGTAGCGCCGTTTTTCGTATCTTTCAATTTCAACGATTCCTTAACGTCGGCCAGTTCTTGTTTGAGTTGCGTTATCTCGAGACGTTCTTTTTTCGATGGTCTGTTCTGGGCGTCTTTTATGTAACTAAAAAATGTGTCAATCGACAGAATAATGTGTATAATTGTGTTAGAGCAGAAATATTTCTCACCTCTCAAAATATGCTTTTTCTTTTGCCATTTTCTTGCGTTCGAAGTCCAATTCGCCTTGTAACTCCTCCAACCTTTCTCGATACTTTTCCTCATCTTTTCTCATTGTTTTCTTGAGTCTGTCGTACTCTTTCTGGAGATCCTTTAAATGCATTTTCAATGACGAATTTTCATACTTCACATCCGTCAATTTCATTTTAGTTTCCGAGTATTTTGATCTGAAAAAACAACGGAACAGCTCTTTTTGAAAGTAGGATAAGGGGATTGTACTATAATCACTCAATACCTCATAACATTTATTTATTTATTTATTTATTCGGAGGGAACAGTACTCCCTGTAACCTTACCACGTTTATTATACTAAGTATTTACATACATGAAATTTAGATAAAATTCTAAGTTCAAACTCTTACTCCAAATATCCATAATAACATACATTATGCTTGTTTGTATAAATACAATGATAATAATGAAATTGCAACTCAGCATCTAGATAACTAAACATCCGTATATGCGAAATGTTACAATTTTTTCCCTAAGTATTCCAACAGAACATTTTCTGCAAATTGGTAACGGAATTACAGAAGCCCCAATGCACCTTGTCATGACTATTATCGATATACAAGTATCACAAAACTCATTCCAAACCACTCCCACTTTGTATCTACAAATATTGTTAAGAAAAATGAATACCTCAGCTCCTCACAGTCCTTGCAAGGCTCGAAAGTCTTAATCGTCTCGTCCAACTTATCGAAACTGGTGTTGACACCCACGTCGACTTTCTTCCAGCTATCGCTTTGACACGTCGTGTCCGTATAGTTGTCGATCGGGCTGGGCGATCGGGTGGACCATCGGGTGTTTTCGTCCGAGAAACTGGTATGTGTTGAGATACTCTTTGCCACGTTTATACCCGTTATATCTGTAATTATTAAAATATGCAAATGCAAATGTATAATTGAGGCTCTCTTGAAAATATCAGGAATTAACATGGACCATAAGCAGAAGTCAGCTGTAAAGGAAGCATTCTCAATGGGTGTAAAGCGTGAACATATCTCATCTTCAACGGGATATGGAAGCATGTAATTAGATAGTCGACTCTCTTCGATCAAAAAGGCAGGAGCATTACTAGGTTTACTTATCTTACTAGCCAAATTCCCATCTTAATCACCCACAAGGAAGGCGGTAAATCTGATGGCAATCCCAATATGCATAGGTAACTTACCTGATTCCAAGCTATAGTTTACGCTCTGCACATTTTTACGTTCCATATTCCTCAAGTTCATTAAAAATTCTTGGAGAACATCCGTTTTCTCAGCTACCTCCAGTAACTTCCTGCGAACATTTTCCTGCATATGTTTAGGGAACACCGAGCTGTCAGAGGCATCTATACTTGCATCGTCTTCTTCTATTTCTAAAAATTAGTTTCAGATTAGAAAACTAGCATGCAACTAAATGTATTGAACTATACCTTGTTCCGGAATTGTCTTATCATTTGTCAAAGCATTGTCAACTTTTTGGGGCGTACTAGCCAATAAGTTCGCAACGCTGGTGTTAGTAGAGCAAAACGAGCTGTTGTCAACTCTTTTTTCCAAAGCCTCGAATATTTTCAATTCTCTTTCGATCCTCAGTTCCTCTAACGTCAAATTTCCCACTTGCTTTGGCATTTTTGGGGGAGCTAATCCTGAGATATTGTCTCTAAAAAAAGTAACTTTCTCATTATACCCTACATCGACTTAAAATAAGAAACAAAAAACCTTACGGTATGTCATTCAGAAACAATGCGTTCTTCCCGTTAAAATGTTTTGCGTACTCGCTGACTTTCTGCAGAATTTCCTTGTTGAGGCTATTCAAATGCCGATTCCTGTCCTCCATCTCAGCATCGCTTCTAATTTCTGGAGTGTCTAAAACAATGCAAGATTATTTTCATCTGGAAAATGTTTCCTTAAATATCTGACGTTTCGATGGCACCTCTGTCATTGCTATCAAAAGTCAATGGAAAACTATTAATTCAAAATGTAAGTTTTTTCTTAAAAATTAGGGTTATTATATCAATATCCTAATGAAGGAATTGGTAGCAAGACTAAGATCCAAAGGTTTCTATTGTTTAGAATACATCGACGACCTTGCGATTATTGCACAAGGCCGATTCGTAGGTTTATTGCTTAGGATACGCAGACGACCATCGGAATGTCAAATGACAATACTAAATCTTACTTGTGTCTAAAACATGTTTGCTACTCGAAGTCTTAAATAATTGCTCGTCTTGGCCTCTTTCGTTAACAGACATCACCCTGCATTCACCTGGATCCAAACTCTTTCGGAACTCCTCATAATTCTCCAGAGTCTCGTGCTCCTCTTCAAATCGTCCTGCAGATTTACTGTGACTCGTTCCGAGGCTTTGCTCAGTGCCCTCGAATACTTGCTTCCATGTGCCTCGTGGCTTCACATAGTCAGGTACTGTCAAGGGGCTTAAGTCTACGTCTTTATGACATAAAGAATTCGGTTTCTTTAAAATGCCTTTTCTCCCATTGGGAGGTGATTTCCGGCGGGATGGAGGTGTAGTTTTCGAAGGTACTGAAACGAGAAAAAAAATTTCGAAACATTTTTCCGGAAAAATAATCAGGAATGTAGTTGATAATGCCTTAAGATCATAAGCAACAACATTATACCATAATATACGGGACTTAAGACCCTAAATCTCCGTTTAAGTGAGTCTTGTCTCGATTTAACTAGAGATTGGTTCTGTAATGGTTTTAGCAACAATTAATTGCCAATAACTCCTACCGAATTAAATTTAGAACCGTATTAAATGGCACTAATTTAATCCATGTACTAAATCTATGGCCACCTCTATTTGACTATCCACTAGACTATGACTACTATATATAACGATTTCCCTAATTATAACTGACCCCAAGCTAGAACAGTTTTGTTCAGGCCGAGGGGCAAACCGCGCTCTGAAATCAGTGTACAAACCATTTGCAATCCATGAAATCACATTGCAATCTTGTAATCATATTTTGAAATCACTTGAAATCTATTGTAATTATTTGAAATCTGTGAAATCTGTGTGCATTCCCTTGAAATATGATTGCAATCCTTGAAATCTACCTGTATTCCTTGAAATCCATATTAAAATCAGTGTGCAATCTCTGTGTGTAACCTGTATTGTATATGTAACAAAATGTATTAAAAATACCAGTATCGCCGGTAATTCCCCAAGTAATTTCCATACCCTGTTAAAGAAAATGTAGTCCAGCTCTCGGTCCAGCTTTTTTATATTATACGAAGTGACTGTTATTGTGGTACTGCGTTATTCGAGGCGTAACTTTTGTGTTAATTTGAATGAAGTTTTAATTATTTTATAGTGGTGGCATCACATAAAAAGGTAAGAAATTTTTTAAAACTAAGTTTTACTTAGTATCCAAAGGAGGTTTCTATTTTAAGCTCGATTTTAAGTTCCGATAACAAATACTATGTGTCTACATATCAGAGTCACCCAGAAAAATTTAAATTTGTTATTGGACACAAAAAAATTCTTCATCAATTGATACAATTCTGCAAAAAAACAAATTAATTTAGCAACCAAAGATAATAGAAAAAATGTATTAATGTGGATAGGTTTCAAAGTACAACTAACAGTAGCAGTGAAGGAAAATCTCTCGGAAAATCTGAAAAATCTGCTGATTTAAGCATTGACTTTACAGACGAAAATAGTCATATACAAATTCAGAGATTGACAAAGACAATAATTCAATTTGTACCGTGCCATCCAAGGATATAGTGGAACATGTGAAGGATATAGTGGAACATGTGATGGAGCCGAGGATAGCACTAAGAAATATAGAATCTCAAGAAAATCTTCAAAAAGTCGAAAATGAAACCTCTCATGAACTTTCCCATAAAATGAATATGGCCCTCATCCCTATGTCACCCACTCGGTCACCAATTTCCCCGCCAGACTCGCCGCCAGATTTTGAATTTACCTGTGCCTCTACTACTCCTCGTTCTACTCAAAAATCAAAATGGTCAAAACTTAAATATTCCAGATCGGAAAGACTTAGGCGTGCCAGAGAAACGGGACATCAGGGTCAAACCGTTAAACCTTGGTAACAAACTTTTTCGAAATAGCTGATAGTTTATGCACTATTTTAAAGAATATTCCTGGTGGAACTGATGAATTAATTTCATATGTCGCTCAAAATAATACCTGTAATAATATTGATATAGATATTACAAGCGTACATGATGATGTAAATGCTAAACAGAATGCTGCACAATCAGTTAATAACAATAAATATGATGAAATTACAAAAAAGATATCTGTTTATCTTTATTATGTTGGCGGACGATTCTTTATGAAACAATTCATGCTAATTTAAAAAGTTGTGTCCCTTCAATATCTACTTTAAATAGATATTTAGAGTTGGAAAAAGATTGCCTAGAAGAGGGATATTTTGACTTTGACGGTTTACAAAAGCATTTGGAAGAACGAAATATGCCAAAAATAGTTTGGATTTCAGAAGATGCTACTCGTATAAAAACTAAGATTGAGTACTACCCGAAAACAAATAAAATATTAGGTTTCGTGTTGCCATTAAAAAACGGGCTGTCATATAAGGATCAGTTTCTTGCCACTTCAGTTGAAACTATTCAGAATTTTTTTAAATCAAGAAACAAAGCATCTTATGCTCACCTAATCATGGCACAACCTTTAACAATAGGATCTCCTTCATACTGTTTGGCAATTATGGGGTCGGATAATAAATATAGTTACCGGGAAGTTCTGAGTAGATGGTCATACATAAGAGAAGCTGCTGCAAACCTAGGAATTAAGGTCGTGGGATATTCAACAGACGGAGACACTAGATTTTTAAAAGCTATGCAAATAAAATCAACTTTTCCCTCAACGTTGTCAACTGTCGGCGAAAAGACTTGGTCTTGGTACCATATGGGTTCTGGTGAAGATGACACAATATACTTTCAAGATTTCGTACACATTCTAACAAAACTTAGATCCAGATTTCTCAAGCCAAACATAAGATTACCGATAGGAAAGCAAGAAGCATCAGTAAACGTTCTATTTAAACTTGTGGAAACAATTTCTAAAGATAAACATATGTTAACAAAGAGTGATTTAAAACCAGAAGACAAAATTAATTTTGGATCTGCAGAGAAAATGTGTTCAAGCTTAGTGATGGACAATTTAAAATATATAGAAAATTCCTCGGAAAATTCAGAGGCAATTAGAATGTATTTGAAAATTATGAATTATCTTTTGGAGGCGTTTTTATCACCGAATATGAGATTATATGAAAGATTATATAAAACATGGTTTTCTGTTTTTATGTTACGAGAAGGAGGGCATATATTAAAAGAAGTGCTAAATATGCCTTGAAAGATAATTTTATTACTATAAATTGTTATATTTGTGTGGAATTAAACGCGCATATGCTAATAAAATTAATTTACCTTTTTCTGGACAAAAAGCTAAACTCTGAAATGTTTTATTTACCCAATTTCTCAAGTCAAACTTGTGAAAAACAGTTGCGGATAGCCAGGTCAATGACCTCTACCTATTCCACCGTGATCAATTTCAGTATCAAAGATTTTTTGCATAGCTTACTAGAATTAGAGCTTTAAACAATATAGTAAATGAAGTTCAAAATGACTTTGTGTTTCCTAGGGAAGAAAAAAAAATTATATAGGCATCCAAAATCCAATAACCACATGGATCGAGATTTAGACAACCTGGATGTAGAAGTTTGTGTAGGAACAGCTCTAAAAGATGCACTTAATGAGGCTAACAAAATTGGTTTACTATCCACAAAAGAGGATTGTTTATCTATCGACCTGGTACCAAAAAAGCCTGACGAAATAATCAATATGGAAACTGAGAGCGAGAATGAGAGTGACACCGATGATGACATAATTGTAGAAAAACATGATTTTGAAACAACACACATTATTGGAACTGAAACTGCACAAGAAAATAGGGACGGGACGTTGGAACTAAATGATTTCTCAGCTAAAATTAAAGGCACTAATATTGATGAGAGTTCTCCTTACTTAAAAGTTACGTTAGACAATAATGACGTTATAATTAAAAAAAAATGTTTTTTGCTGGCCACTCGATGAAAATTAGGCAAGATTAAGCAATGATAGAATAAGAACATTTTTATCAATTAATAAAGGTTCGATTAAAGGTCATAAGAAAAAAAAAGCGTCCGATGAAAATTTTAGTTATTTACCTAAAAAAAATAAAAAAAGATACAAAGAGATAAAAAAAAAGAGAATATGACGACAGTTCGGATGAAGAAATAAGTTCACCTGAATTAAATGATTCGACAGACACGGAATCCTTCAATTCCGGCTGTGAGAGAGTGATGTAGATCTTCACTCGAGTTATCAGCAGGAAATTTTATTAAAAAGGTATTATGCTGTTATATAATATGATCAGCAATGGTATATAGGAAGAACAACAGAAAAAATTGGCTCAGATACATATAAGGTAAAATTTTTGAAACTTACTTTGGATTGTTATGTTTGGCCCAAAAGTGAAGACATTGATGTGGTCTCGTCAAAATATATCTTTTATGGTCCAATAACTCTAATTGGAAATGGACCTTGAATAGAGAAGAGCTTTTAAAAGTTAAAAAAGAGTATAAATTAGAGAAACAAACTCTAGGCCTCCGAGGTATTCCTATTTTTATTTTTTGTTGTATCAGTAGATATGTAGGTACATCTAAGCATATTTACATATTTCATATTATTGCAGATAGAGTCGTGACGAGAAAATTCTGGGACAAAAGAATATCCCTCGGAATATCCTGTCAGCACCTAGACTATTAGAAAAAAAAAACGAAAAAAACCTTAGTATCAGGTAATCTCTCGGGTAATCTAGTAACCTCTATTAAGGTGTCACGAGAGGTGCAAAGTTTTTTTTAGTTGTCATGACTTGTCACCGTTTTACGAGCCGTTTTACGTTCTAACTAGGTATTTCCATGGTAATGACGTGAATTTTTCTGAATGTTTTCCTTGTAGCCTGGGAGATGCTTGTATCAGAATTTTCTCGGCACTACTGTATGTACATCTAAGCATCTTTTCATATTTTATATTATTGTATTTTATAATATATTATTGTCTACATTATTCTTGTTACGAGTTGTTTTTACTTAGGGTGATATTAGAATATTTCATTAGGTTTTTAATGTTATTTTGTTATGTATTTTTTTTCGTTTATAGTTGCCATAGAAAATGTAACTTTTCTAATAGTGTAATATACTTCTAATAAGTTTTGGTTGTTAAGGACATATCATAAGTATCTGTAAAAAACTGTCTAATTGGGATAATTAATAAACAGCTCTGAATAGTTTTTTGTTCTCTATTTTTTGGCTTAAAAAGATAGTATTACTTTAAATAATAGCTTACCCTAAATGTTTAAACATCATTTTTGTTTTAAATTGGCAGTATATCACATTATAAAATCAGAATATTTTTGTTTTATTTTTCTTTGCAATCCCTACATTCTTTCTGTAATCCATGAATTCTCCTTGCAATCTATGAAATCTTCGCAATCCCATTGAATTCTTTGCAATCCCCTTGAAATCATTGTAATCCCAGCACAATCATTGTATTCTTTTGTGAAATCCGTGAAATCTCTATTATTTTGAAATCAGTGTACAAATTTTGGACCGCGGTTTGCCCCTCGGTTCAGGCTGTTTAAGTATGTTGAAACTCAAATTATTTTATTCAATTGGTGGTTGTACAAGCTGCAACAAAGAACAGGTACTTTGGCACTGTTTGCACCTGGTATATTATGACAGTGATGTATAGCTCACGATTATTTATTCTCCTCCAAATTTACACGTTTATATGCTATTTTTAATTGTATTTATTTAATAATATAAAATTGATCAGTAATAGTAACATCAGCTTCCACCATGTCAGCATTAAAAAAATCATTAGTGCTAATGAAGACAGTACCTCGCAGAATCGGAGTTATTTTTGTACCCATGCGGAATGAGTCGTGGTGGGCCGACCTGAAAGCGGGCCCCCCAGACCCTATCTTTGGAGTGACCGAGGCTTTTAGGGCCGATTTTAATCCCCATAAAGTTCTGTTAGGAGTCGGGGCTTACAGAACTGACGACGGTAAGTTCTACTGGCTTTGAAAACAATAGTTAGTAATCTAGGGACTTCGTTTATAACTTGTGATATTATTATCCCTCCAGGAAAGCCATTCGTGCTCCCCTGCGTGCGAAAAGCAGAAGAAATGATTATCAAGAAGAATTTGAACCACGAATATCTTCCGCAGGGCGGACTCACGGAGTTTACGAAAGCATCCGCCCGCCTTGCCTTCGGAGAAGACTCTTGTATTATCAATAGCGGTTTAAATCTCACCGTACAGGCTTTATCTGGAACCGGGGCGCTTAGACTTGGCACGGCCTTTCTCTCAAATTTTTATCCTGGATGCAAGGTAATGTTCTCGTTAAAAAAATCATCATATATTTTATCTTAGGCATTTTTAGGTGGTTTACTTGCCGAATCCGACCTGGGGCAACCACAAAGGCATATGTCACTACTCTGGCATTGAATTCAAGTTCTACAGATATTACGAACCTGAAACGATCGATGTCGATTTTTGCGGGATGTGCGAAGATATAAGGGACATGCCCGAAAAATCAATTATCTTATTCCATGCCATTGCCCATAATCCTACAGGTCTGGATCCGACCATGGAACAGTGGCAAGAAATTTCAAAGCTTTGCATGGAGAAGAATCTGTTTGTTTTTTTCGATATGGCTTATCAAGGTAATGCCACAGTTATGTGTTACTGAGGATTATAATTCACAGTGCATCATGAAAAGGACAACAACCTAAATGTATATTCTTAATATTCATTGTTTTTGTCCGCCATTGTCTGTAGTCAAACATTTTTAATTATATTTAAGAACCTTAATATTTATTGTTATTTTGCAATATCAATAGGATTTGCAACTGGAGATTCAGAAAAAGACGCAAGTGCAGTCAGATTGTTTGCGAATGATGGTCACAAGTTGGCTCTGGCCCAAAGCTATGCCAAAAATATGGGACTTTATGGTGAAAGGATTGGAGCATTTACTCTACTAACAAGTAAGACATAGAAAGAGATTTTTTGTCAAATTTAGCCAAAATACAAACTATTTGGATAATACTTGTTTATCTCCAAAGAGGAAGAGAAAAGTATTCTCCAAATGATGGAATTTCTATAATTTTGGCAACATGCTGCACTGCACTTCCACAGTCATCTCCAGTTATCTAGCCTAGAAGTTGTAAATTGGGCAATTCTATGACCCAGTCTAAATTTGGAAGCTCAGCTAGTATTGAGATGGTTGTGGCTCTTCACTGGTTCTTCTATATACTAGACACTAAATACT
>JAEQML010078321.1:0-12490 GCA_016904865.1 Pissodes strobi | reverse complement strand
GGTTAACCGAGTATCCGGTTAACCGGTTTCGGTTTTTTGAAAAACCGTGGATAATCCGAAACCGGTTAACCGACTATCCGAAAAACCGTCTTCGGTTGCCAGCACTAAGCCAAAGCATTATTGCGCTGTTCAATGGTCCAGCTCTGTCGTTGGGTCTTTCTTTGATAGTTTCTGACCATCTGAAATTAGGAAACATGTTGAAGTCAATAATATGGGGCGATATAGCGCAGTGTGGGGTAATATCGCGCACTGCGCCATATTACCCCATATCGACCTTGGTTTGTTTTTCTAACCAAAATTCCCTTGTTAACGCATGAAAATAGAAAACAAACATAGGGATAGGTCCTCGAAATATGCTAGAAAATATTTGTATATAGGAAAGATCGATGACTGTATAAAGTACACTTACCTCGCTTATTTCTTAACCACTGAAAATTATAAGAAAAACACGTGTACGAACACTTCGATTTATTGCAGTCAACTGAATGCTCCCAGCGAGCCGACACCTGTTCAACATAGTGGCTAACGATGACGAACAACGTACGTGCTGCCAGATTTCACTTCTCGCTCTTCGTTTCTTTTATTTTGTGGTGCGCAATATTGCCGCACTGCGCAATATTACCCCCTTTCCCCTATCAGTCAACGGTATTATTATAGCCTATATACAAAGGGGGCATACGGGCCAAAATCACATCCAAAAATCGGTCACTATATCCCGGTCTATATGCAACAACGCTTGGAGAAATTTAGTGGCATTTGTGTAATTTATTTAAAATCCAAATCAGATTTTCCTAATTATAAGTATAATATTCTTTAAAAATTTGACTGCGTGGCAAATAGTGAATACGGTCTAACTTTCCCTGCATGTATCCCAGAAACAAAATTATTTTAAGTTTTTTCTCCATATTTCAACCCAACAATTTCGATCCCTTAAGGGCAATATGTAAACAAATAAAAATTAAAAAAGAAGACGCTAGACCGCAAGACTCTTGCATGATCGGTCTTGGTCTTGCGTAAGTCTTGCATTGCTCGGTCTTGGTCTTGGTCTTGCATAGCTAGAGCTGGTCTTGGTCTTGGTCTTGCTTTTTTGGCAAGACCAAGACCAGTCTCGCTCATCACTAGCACTGAATCTGGCTCGATCGACGTCACACCAAAGCATCTGAGTCTTACCCACGCAAAGGCGGGGCATTCCGTAAGTAGATGGTATGGGGTATCATCGTCCTCCATGCACAATCTACACTCCCCCTTCTCTTGGTGGTCTAAGCCCTGCTAGCTAGCCTGGCGAGACTCTTTGCGGACCCATGTATCATGAGCCTCATCTGTCTTATCCCCGGAGCCGTCCGTCATACCTCTTAGTCCCGACCCTCCGTCCAGCCTTCCAAAGCTCTTTCGCGAACACTCTGAGCAATCACCACACAGGGATCAGGCCTTAAGTATCTAAGAGCCTTCTCTGGCTAAGGCGTCAGCGGCCTCATTTTTCGGTACACCCAAGTGTCCCGTCATACATTAATCGGTAGAAATTACACTAAGCAAAGTGATAGAACGATAATGATCCTCACATATTGCGTTCAACTTCCTATGAACAGGGATAAAACTACTAACTTGAAAGCTGTAGGGAATTCCCCTGTTTCAAACATCAATTCAGCAAGATTAGCATGAAAAAACTGAACGCTGCACGCTGGAATATTTGATAGTCTTCAGATAAGGCAGCTTTTGAAAGGTTCAAAATCACCAATTCAACGAACGACATTGAATCTAACGCTTGGTGCCCGTCTGTTCAAATTTTCCTAGAAATCTCTGGGCAGAAAATTACATCGAATTTGTGGAAAATATGCCTTTCCCACTGTTGGGGAAACACCAAAACAAGAATATTAACTTATCGTTTTTCACCGTATAGTTTTGCCATAACCCTGTATATTCTTTATATAATTAAATATCGAATTGATTTATTTCACCCCAGATCAATAGCACTTTAGGCATTGAAAACTTCGTACTTCAGTTACTCCTTAGTCCGAACCTGGATTGTCTGCAGATTCTATCATATAAAGCAATCACTGGAAATATAGTTAGTTGTCACTTTCCGTCAAGAAAAACGTTTTATAAACGTTTAAATTTAATATATCTTCGTCTCCGTCAATGTTATGTAAACGACATATGTCAGATAAAGAAAGAAAATTTTCTATCCTCTCAAATGCAATTCGCGTCCGTGCAATTCCCGCTGTATTCTCCCTGCCGTTAGAAAAAATTTAAGTTTAAGTAAGTGGAAGGTTGATGTTGAAGAAGTGCAGTACAAGCATTCAGCCGTAAAACATCTACCTCGTCGTAGCTCTTTTGATGCTAAGATATTGGACTGTTTTCTCATTTGTTTGCACATATATTTAAGAAATATCTCGGGTACTCTGTGTTCACCTTTTCGACCCTGGATAAAGGACTCTTTTAAGCGTCTCAGACGCATTTTCTCAAGACGTAGAAGCTGTAGAGTCTCTCCCGTTAGTGCCGACGGAAGAAGTTAAAATGGCGGTTGGAAAATAGTAGTAGTACAAATCTATTCCTGTATCAAGATTAGAATGAAGATTCGAGGTCTTATATCTCTGATGAAGTTAATTTGAGAGAATTGCAGAAGAAATAAAATACCAAGGTATTTCAAATAAAATAAAGTTTGATTAAATTCAGTAAAGAACGGAGTTTGTGTTAATTAAATATAATCAAAAAGTTTTGTTAGATATTTATTAATAGATAAACTGATTTTAAGTATTTAGTTTTATGTGTGAAAGGATGATTGCGTGAAAGTAGTTAGATCCCATTTAATACAAAATAAATCCTGCATTATTAAAGTACCTTAATAAAAGTATAATACG
This sequence comes from Pissodes strobi, assembly GCA_016904865.1. NCBI lineage: Eukaryota > Metazoa > Arthropoda > Insecta > Coleoptera > Curculionidae > Pissodes > Pissodes strobi. The sequence continues at coordinate 9,632 of JAEQML010078321.1, read as the reverse complement.
TTTTTCAATTCACACCCTATGAATGAAATCCCACCTACCCATTTTAATACAGTTCGCTAACTGAAGTGGTCAATTATAAAGTTAATTACCATCCCCTCCTTTGTGGTCATAAATGATTTAATAATAATTATTTATACCGACCACCCACTTTAATATTCTCTGTTCAAGCATAAGCATACCAGCAGAGTCACTTAGATCGGATTTAGAAAAACCCAGATGATTTTACAGAGGGAAAGATGCCTCAAGACATGAGACTATGGAAAATCGATATCAAGGATGGTGGATAACCACATGATGGTCGACTACTATTGAAATCAAATCTTCATGTTAGAAAGTCGTATAAGTGATAAGTGATGATAGACCAAGTATGTCAGCTATTTTGGATTCTGCACCCAAAAGTTACCTAGTGCCAAGTACCGAAATGTCTGTATATACTAATATCGTTGTAAAATAAATATCTAGGTTTTCAGTATTCTATAAAGGTTTCAATGTCATGTCAACTGTTACCTTGTCCGTTGTTTTTCGCATTCATAATTACCTAAGCAAACACCTTCAAAAGTGCATTGACATTGTAGTTGCGTCCATTTTTGCTAAATATTCACACACTGTAGCGGCTTAACGAAGACAGTACAAACACGTATTAATAGTATTACCTCAGGCTCCGTCACTTTAAACATATGTTAAAAACGTGTATAAACAGTTGAATATTTACCTGACACATTTACAAAATGAACTATAAAATGTTTCATGAATGTAATATGCTTGGCGGTATGTGAATATGTAAGATTTTACTCTGAAGACGAAAAGAGGTTTCAAAAGTGAAAGAAAATTAGAGTCTTAGTCAGAGTCTTATTCCAGTTTTTAAACTATCGATTAAGATTTGGTTTTTGCTTCCTGATGTCATCGATCAATAAAAAAGTTACAATCTCGGCGAAATATGGTGAGAAGTACCTATAATCAAAATCACACTCAGAACAGCTTTTATTCACGGATATTTTCCAAACAATTGATCAATTCCTAGCGTGAATTACAATGTCCTTTGCTATACTGCCTTATATAGGTTTTCTTTTTTACACAACGTTCGAGTCGCTTTTTAAAAGGTTCATGAAATCGGTAAACAGTAGAAAACGATTTCAAAAACCCAGAAACGTCACGGGAAGAAGAATTGCTAAATGTTGTTTCATGTACCAGCTTCTAACCGACACACTTTAGAAGTTTTGCTAAAAATATTGAAGCTCCACTTATTTATGCCTGGCCTGATCTTTGTTAAGTAAATTGTCATGTTCACTTCTACTTGATAGTAAATATTTGTTCCAATTTCTATTTTCAACACAATACCTGTTGACGATATTTTATTTTGGTGATTACTTTAGGTTTCATTCTGCTTAATTAAGTAAAAAGTATCAGTGAAATTTTCGATTTAAAATGCGTCCACTTTTTCTAAATACTTTCAAATTATGTGCGGTACTAGACCAAAACAATTCAGTTTTTGCTGGGGATTACATTTCTATCAATTTATCTATTTATTTTAAACTAGCAAGGCTGAAAAAAATTATACGTTAGTAATGGTGACTTATGGTTCGTTTCACAATTAGAGAAACCAATAAAACAGTAATAAAACATTCGAGAAACCGAGAAGGTTCCAATTTTACAACCTTGTTTCGACTACTATATAAGGGTAGTATGTGCTTTTTGCTTCATACAAACATTATTGCCCACACATTGACCTATAACATCATTTACATTAGATGATAAATGAGTTAAGATAAACATATCAATGTTGAGTTATCTTCTGGTAAGAAGTGAAACAGTTTGTTCATGAAAATGGCTAGCGCCTCTGGTGTTGTTGCTGTGAAAAAGTTAGTAATGGTGCTCTGTGTATAAAAGAAAAAGTTAGTATTCTTGACGTCTATAATGCTCTTAAATACCAAAGCCCCATAAGTCCCATAACCCATGTTGCAAAAATAATTGAAATATCTTTAAAAATGACTGGGATACAATATACAGAATATCACGCGGGGAAAAATATTGCCCAATCAAATCAAGAAAAAAAACAGGAAAAAAGAAGTCGACATCGATTTGGATTTAAGTTAAAGGTCTCGTGGCAAAGCACTACTTTTAAAATGACATTAAAAATATTTTTCAAGAGGTGGTAAAGCAAGTGGAACCTCAAAAGAGGAGTAAATGTGTGAAACATGTAATTAAAGAAGAGTAAAGAACGTGGGAATTCGATGGTATGGCTAATTATTTCTCTGGATACCAATGACGACAGTACCATCGACTACTCAGAAGGTAAGTAGACTAGAACTACTCATAAAACTACTTTTCACGTCTTTTCAACGCTTAATTGAAATTAAAATTCTGTTTTTCATTAATCTTTTATTCATATTCGTATTCGTACACGTGAGTGGACCCAGATGGGGCCCTCCACTGTTGTGGCTCACATCTGTGGTTTCCACTAGGCTAGAGGCTCGATCCTTTCATGAAGCCGATTAACTTTCTGGGGTGAATGATTTTCAAATCTACAAATGTAATTTGAGAATTTCCAAACACTGTTTGTCTGGCTTTTTTCCATTGTTGGACAGTAGCATAAAACATGCTCCATTGTTTCTTCGTCCTCCAAGTACAAAGGGCATGTCGTTTCTTCGGAAAGCCCTATCTTGTTCACATGGCTTCTTAGCCGACAATGGCCAATGTACATGCCAACTACAGCATGTACCTGCTGTCGACCAAGTTGAAGAAGTTGTCTTGTTCTCACTCCTGATGGCAGATTCACTGCCATCTTTGAATGAGTTAGCCCCAGTAATTATCTCCATTTGTCTACAAATTGTTGTTGTGTCCATCTGGAGAGAGTTTATTTAGCTGTGTTGTAGGCTATTCCCAGCACTACTTTTGGTCCTATGAAGGTCGTTGCGGTCGCCTGCTTCGCAAGAACATCAGCTCTTTCATTGCCTTCATATCCTGTATGTCCAGGTATCCAGATCAGTTAAAGTTTATTTTCTCCACATAGTTTGGTGAGTAGCTCCTGGCAGTTTCATACTGCATTGGATGAACAAAGAGCTTTTACAGCCGCTTGACTGTCCGAGAATATTCTTTGGTTGACTTGCTTTTCCAGTTTCTATCAATGAGCAATTGTGCAGTCATATCAATGGCTTGAACTTCAGCCTAAAAATGGTTGCATGTTTGCCTGGGGAACATTTAGGCTAAACCTTATCATTTTTATTTCATGCAGTGGCATCTGTATCATCATTGGTCTTGGAGCCGTCAGTGAACCAACTATTCTCTGTTATTCAGGGTTTTTTGTCAATTCGTCCCCTCCGGTAAGAGGGCGTCATAGGCATGGTAATAGTTAGCTTTGGTAGGCATAACATCTGATGGTTGACCCAACACACTGTCCCGCTCATTGACGTTTCTCAGCCTGTTGAGCATCATGATGATCGCGTGTGGATTGTTGATCACCACCTGCGTCAGTCTATATGTAGCCCATCTGAGAGAGGTGGCATATTGAGAGCTCTTGTCTTTCTCCCAGCCTAGTCTTGACAAGCCCTCGAAGTGGCAAGGTATTTGTACTGCTGTTTTCTCCACTTCCTGACAGAACCTGTTCAGCGATTCTTCTGCCAGTCCAATCGTGCTTATACGTTTGTTCTGCCTACAGTGTCCTGTTATAAATACAACTATTATTCTAGTTGTACTCATTTTCTGACTTAATAGATCATTTAGATCATTCTTGTGTCTAATCTATTGACATCTAAAGAGAGCACGGTATTGAAATAATCTTAGAAAAGTGACTGGCGGTGTTAACGCCACAGAAAGGAGGAGATTGAATTTTAATATGCGGATGACACATCTGTATCAGCTGCAGCAGCGCATTAAATGTTGAACGACTACAACATGAAGGTAGGCAATTAAACTGAATAACAGACTAAGAATATTTTTGGTATAGAAAATCAAAGTTACCACTCCAATCAACGTTGAGAATTAAAAGAACTTAAAGCTTCAGAGCAATATCTTTGCAAATTTTTAGGGTTTATCGTCGAACACCGACTCAATCCACGATATATGGAATAGAGCTGGTTAACATTAACTAGTAAAATATTATACTAATCATAATTGCACAGTAAGTCATGTATGGAAAGACCATTGCGGGTGAATTATCTTTAGGCATAAAATTCCGAACGCAGTGATAAGAAAAACTGGTGCTGTAGACGCAGTGGAGAGAATAGCTGTACTGAATTATAATCAAATGCCAGAAATTTCGCTGTACCGTTGGACAAACAGGCACTTCGGAGTGAAGGCGTTAATCTGCGGATGCAAGAGGAGCACGCAGAATTAATGACAGAACCTATATTCAGTAGTAGACGCGCTAGGCTAATTGATGACAATGATAGTGAACTACATAAAATTCTATAAAATTGTTGAGGAAAAGCAAAGTCTCTCAAAATCGGTGCTTGTATCTTCTTCAATGTATGAACTACATCTAGGCCTTACGCATATTCGATTGGGCTAACGATATTCAAAAAATCGAGGCATATAGAAGAGTAAACATGACTTGGGCAGTTTTTGTGTGTATTCACGTCAGATTTTCCAATATGCTTGAAGCCAAATGTACTCAGCTAATGCATTCTGCTCGTCATGACATATGGAATAGAGATGTTAACATTAACCAAGAAATTTTTGACCAAATAATGCTTGAAAAGACCATTGCAATAAATTATTTTTAGGAATAAAACTCTGAACGCAGAGATCAGGAGGAGAACTGGTCCCATAAACAAAGGCTATGTTGAAACTGGATCAAGCTGCACACAGTGCTAAAGGTATGAAGAATATTTTTTCAGGAAACACCACAAATTTCTGAAAGCACCGATAAGAAGAAGAACTGATGCCGTAGAAGCAGTGGAGAGAATTGATACAGAAACAGGCTGGACACAGTACTAGAAGGCGATTTTCATTAGATACATTTTTCAGCTTGCCTCGTTCCCTGTAAGCTGTTCCACCATTCTTATGATCTCCTTTGCATCCATAACTTGATGCTAGCTTTTCGTATAGGGTTGGCCCTACTGCAGAAGGGTTCTGGCCCATTCAGGGTCATTGTGACTCCTTCTCGGGCTTTGTACCCTGTATATGCTGGTACCCAATCTAAGGTCAGCCTGTCTCGATTGGCCACCTTTTTAGGGCTTCTATACAGCCGCAGACCAGCTTTGAGCTAACTGGCATTGAGTTAGCTGCTTTTATTGCCGCTTGGCTGTCAGAGTAGATTGCAATGGCTTTACCTGTAAACTCTTGCCTTATAAACTCAGTCGCACAATGATGTATGGTGGCATCTTTTCGTCGCTTATTTGCCTAAGCTCAGTGAGATTTTTGCCTTTGGCTTGATACAGCATATAACCTGAACCTTCTTCACTTATCCTGAAAGTTTTATCAAAACTATACTTGGGAAGTATGCCATCTGTTGATATTCCCAGGATGGGGTCGCCTTCCAACTCATCATATAGCTTGTTGTAGTTTTTCCCGTACGCTTTGCTTTTGGGTGTTGGTCCTCTGGAGAGTCGGTTTAATATTTATTAATTCAAATAACTTGCTTATAGACACGCCACTGGTATACAGATTGGCGTCAGAAATAATAAAATCCATTTACTATATACGCTGGTTTTTGTTAATGAGTAATTTTGAGCTCTCTCATTGATCAATGACATCAGAAAGCAAGGACAGAATAAAGAAACATAAATCCATAAAAACAGGCCTAAATTTTCATAATACACACAAAAAGGGTTCAAATCCAAATTACTCTCAAATGTGCCTGTAAAAATATGAAAAACAGTATAGCGGTTCTGTAAAACGTCATGTGCTTATACAAGTGGCTCAAGTGGCAATGTTGAAGAGTGCATTACTTAAGAACTACCATGTGTTAATTATTTGTTCAGCAGGCCACGGCTAGACTTAAGAAGGCCGTGCCGCCACCCTGTTTGGCCTTTTTTTGTCGGTAGCGGTTCCATATTGAAATAAAAACATGGATACTTGGAAAGGGTAATGAGCCGTTTTCTTACTGCATATCATTTAAGTATCTACATATTTTTATTATTTGCTATAGAATATTTGAGTGAGTGAGTGTCACTGGATTAGGGACACAGCCACCATTAGATCTTTGGTGTCCAAATTATTTATTCCTAGCCTAGTTAATATGCATTAATTATAGTTTATGTTTTATTTGAAAATTTGATACATTTCACAAATGATTAAATAAAATGTAACAAAAGATAACAAACACCCCTTTAGAAAGCGCTTGATAATGATAATCCTTTATAGCAGATAATGAAAACTAGTGATTTCTTCAGTGTGAACAATCGAGACTGAATCAAGATTTAGCTTTTGCCAAACTTCAAATCTGGAGGCGATGGAAAATCGAAAAGTCAATTTTGCACCAAGTACGAATAATAAAAGTTCTTTAAGGTATACAGTACCTCAATAAGGCAGGCAGACGTCATCAATTACTATTAAAAATACGTAATCATTCCTGATGGAAAAGGCAGGAGATTTTTGAGGAGGTGGAGTATGTATCCGTATGGCCGTTGTACCAGGACGTCCCCTACCTACATGAGAGAGCTATCAAAAATTTGAATTTTTGTGCAAACAGAAAATTAAAATAAGATATTATTTCTTATTGGGCTTGTGTGGGTCATCTGACTCCATTTTCCGGTCTGATTAGAGCTTTACAGTTTCTCGTACTGTTGTTCACTTTGGCTGGTTTAGGTCCAATATATGGTGTTGCTAATGCCGGTCTTGCAAGCTCGTCAGCTTAGTCAGCTGTTGTTTAAAATCGTGCCAAATCTCCAATTTCCACTGGTAGCCATTTTCCAGAAAAATAAAGTTGAAGCTGACTTTACTCGAATGAGTGATACCCGAGCGTCACTAGGCGCGCCTGACGGCTTAATTGCGTTCTCATGAAAAAGTAAACTGAACTATACAGAAGAAGTTTTCACTTAAAAAGAAAAAAAATAAAAAAATAGGTAGTGAAGAAGAAATTTGTTTTTGCCGCCATTTAGGCTGGCCACTGTACATAAATTTAATACTTTTGAAATTATTTGCCCTTTTTTTCAAAATTTTAGTCAAAAATTGACCCATTTTTGGATTTGGGATATAATCTTTGGGTAACAAGTTTTGTTTTTAAATGAAGTATTTGAAAATGTTGGGTATTTATACAGTGTGTCCAAAAAAGTATGCAACATATGGGAAACTTTTTTATTATTGGTCTCTCAGAAAATTTTATTCTTGATAAAAGTTGGTGCTTGCCCTAAAACACTAAACCAGTATTTCAAATTTTCTGTACTGCTTTTAGTACGCGCGCAAATGTCATTTTTCCGAAATCGCGTCAAGAGTAAAGTACCTTAATTTATAAAGATACAGCAAAATCTTATAAGGAAAAGTTCTTCCAAATTGAAAAAGTAATCTAAATATGAAATTTGAGTTAAGTACATCAACTTTTAATTTTTCTCTTTTTTTTCTCGATTTTTACTTAAACGTTACGCCACTGGAGGATGTTTTGTTCTTTTGTTATTAGTATACTTGCAAAGTAACTTCAAAATTTATTTAAGATAGAAATTAGTTACATAGTTGCATAATGTTGCAGTTTTTCCAAAGATAATAGCCAGTTTAGGTATCAGTGTGTTGCAAACACATTTAAACACTTTTGATTCAAAATTTTTTCCACTCAAAATCATGAATAGACCCAACTCTCTTCATTTCATGTAAAACAATTAATAATTTATTTATCTTTTGCATCCGATGAGTAAAATATGCATAAGTATCCTAAAGAGCCATATAAAATATTTGGTCTTGAAGAGTAGGCCATGCATTTGGAATAAAAACAAATAAATAGCAATAATTTTACTTCGCTCTGACATATGAAATTAATTATTATTGAGTCAGTCATTCCAATTGTATTTTGTAATAATTATTGTGGACAATTATTTTGGACCAAAATTGTTTAAATGTGTTTGCCACACACTTATACCCAAACTGGCTATTATCTCTATAAAAACGGAAACATTATGCAACTATGTAACTAATTTCTACTTTAAATAAATTTTGAAGTTGCTTGGCAAGTATACTAATAACAAAAGAACAAAGCATTCACCGATGGCGCAACGTTTGAGAAAAAAATCGAGAAAAAAAAGGGAAATTAAAAATTGATGTACTTAACTCAAATTTCATATTTAGATTACTTTTTTAATTTGGAAGAACTTTTCTTTATAAGATTTCGCTGTATCTTTATAAATTAAGGTACTTTACTCTTGACGCGATTTCGGAAAAATGACATTTGCCTCCGCACTAAAAACAGTACGTAAAATTTAAAATACTCGTTTACTGTTTTAGCGCAAGCACCAACTTTTATGAAGAATAAAATTTTCTGAGAAGCCAATAATAAAGAAGTTTCCCATATGTTGCATACTTTTTTGGACACACTGTATAAAATAATCATATATTTAAACGAAATTTATAATCTTATTAAAATAATCATCAAAATGTATTTTATTTATATTCTATTATTTAATTAAAATTATTTAGTAGCAAAAAATGAATATTGAAAATTAATAATACTAGAATATGTTATTTATAAAAAAACTAAATAAAAATAAGTTCTGGTAGACGGAAATTCTTATTTATTTGCAAGTTTTTATAAAACAAGTTAAGATTTATATTAAAATAATAAGAAATTATTCCATTATTTCAAGATAAAAATTTGTACTTAAATTTTAATTTTTTCGTTACTTTTGAATCTATATGAGAAATTTTAAGTTTTTAATTAGCAAAATATTTTGAAAATTATCGTCAGTAAGCAGATTTTTTTTAAGTTTATTACTTTTGAAAATTTTTTCCACTATTCTATGAAAACATTGAAAGATATTTTTAAAACGTGAAAGAGAATAAAAACTTATTTGATATTATAAAAAGATTGAATCTAAATTTTTTAAATTATATAATATAGAGCTATACTAGATATATAAATAATATATATTATTAAGAATAATGGATAATTTTATTAATCATTATACATAAATATATGTACTAGTTATAATAACACATTTCTTACAATAAATATATATTCCATTATTTATATATAAAATTAATATTTAAGTATGTATAAACAAATATTTTATATACTAGAACAAAAAAATTTATAAATTTATTAAAATAATAATTATTAAAACCTATTTTATTTAAATTCTGTTATATAATTAAAATTATTTAATGTCAAAAAAATATAATTCGAAATATTCGAAAATAATTAGAATGTTATTTTAAAAATAAATAAAAAAAATTATGTTTTGTTAAGTATGTAGACGAAAACAATTTTTTATAAAAAAGTTGAGATTTATATTAAAATAATAAGAAAATTAGTTCAAGCTAAAAAACAAATAAGAAAAATTTCTATTTAAATTTTATTTCTCTTTACTTTTTAAATATGTTTTTAATCAGCAAATTATTTTGAAAATTTTCGCCAGTAGGCAGATTTTTTTTAATTTAAAATTGAATTATTTGCTTTTTTAGCGTTAGGGATAGATTATACGCTTATTTTAATTTACTCGTGAATTTGAAATACTTTCAGTTTTGGCAGGGCCGAACATCAGGAGAGA
>JAEQML010078320.1:0-12490 GCA_016904865.1 Pissodes strobi | reverse complement strand
TTTAAGTAATGCCAATTACATTTCAACTAATGCCAACTGCATTTTAAATTATGAATTGTATTTCAACTAATGCCAACTGCATCTCAACTAATTCCAACTGCATTTTAGGTAATGCCAACTGCATTTGAAGTCATGCCAACTGCATTCCAACTAATGCCAACTACATTCTGAGTAATGCCAACTGCATTCCAACTAATGCTAACTACATTTTGAGTAATGCCAACTGCATTTCAACTAATGCTAACCCACATATTGAGTAATGCCTACTGCACTCCAACTAATGCTAACTACATTTTCAGCAATGCCAACTGCATTTCAACTAATGCTAACTACATATTGAGTAATGCCTACGGCATTCCAACTAATGCTAACTACATTTTCAGCAATGCCAACTGCATTTCAACTAATGCTAACTAGACTTTGAGTAATGCCAATTGCATTTCCGCTAATGGTAACTACATTTTAAGTAACTGCGGGCGTAATGCCAACTGCATTTTAAGTAACTGCGGCTAACTGCCTAGTCTTGAAACAAAATCCACGGCTTGATTTTATCTACAGCTACCATTCTTTTATATCTTTTAAAGCCGTCTCTTAAATCTTCCACTTGATAACGATCATTAAACAAAACTTTGTCAATACGGAACGAACCTTTGATTTTTGCGAGAAGCTTTCTGCTACTGTTCATCGCTGGGTGATCTGTTTTAAGGACCATTATCACCTCCCCCTCTTTATACTGTCTTGCTTTTGATATATTTTTTTTTATCAAAGTTCTCTTTCTGCGCTAACTGTTCCGTTGCGATGCGTCTATCCATTTCTGTTCTTAATTGTTGGTATTCGTGTTTGAAGGGCACCTTTCACGAGTATGACCAACCTTTTTACAAAATATGCACTTTATCAATGGCTTTTTGCATTGGTTTAGAAAATGATTTTCGCCACAATTGTAGCAAGCCACTTTCTTTTCAATTTGATCCCGCACGCCACTGGAACTCGAACGAATAGAAAAATGATTATTGGCTGGTTCGTTTTTAGTCGGCAAACTGTTTTTTGTAGTGACGTTTTCGCCACCTTTTAAACCACCTGAATTGCTAGCATTACTTAAATAACTAGCCAACTCTCCTACAGTCTGAAAATTCGCGGCTCTAGCTGCTAACGCTACGTGATTGTCCGTTAACCCTACGATAACACTATCTATTAAAAACTCGTCGGGTATCGCTAAACGAAGTTTATTAAGCTTCGACACCTTTTCGAAGCAATAATCTCCTAAATTCTGGTTCGAAAAAGGTCTGCAAAAAGCGGCCTCAACTAACAATTTTCCAAATTTCATTGTCCCTGGAAAATTACTCTGCAAAAGTTGTTTAATATCGCCCCAACTTAAATTAGCTACCTGTGCCGTATCATACCATTTACGAGCGTTGCCGCGCAAACGACTGGGAGCTAGTTTTAAAGTAACTAATTCGTCCCATTTATACTGAGAAGCCAAGTCGTCCACTTTACGAATCCACTCAGTGACAATCAAATTCTCTACACTTGGGTCAAATATAGGAATAATAGTTTCATTAACAGTTGCGCTTACAGTGTGACTATTACTAAAGTTTACTTGATCAGTGAGTTTACTTAGCTTTCGCTCCAATCGCCTGATTTTACGGGTTCTCCACTCACTCTCGTATGAAGAACATGAACTGGATGACGGTGACCTGGTACGCCTCTTCGATTTTTTACCCATCTTCAAAATCTTGATTTACTCTCACAACACTATATTATCAATTCGAGTTTTATTCCTTTTTAAGCCTACTTAACACTCTAGTTAATACTAATATCAGTCAGGCGACGCAACTTAGCACTAAATCGGCTTGACTATTTATCAGATATCGCAAAATTTACTAATCACGTACAAATTCTTTCGGTACGGTGCGAGTATTATCCCACCGCTGCTTTTGAAAGACCGAAAATAAAAATTGTTTATGTTCAACTCAATGAAATTCAGCTATTTTATTTCTTAACTTTACAATTCACGTTCTCGGTACAGACTACTTCTTTTTACCTTTCTATACCCTAGCTAATCTGGCCGGTTTTTTGCTACTACGGCTTTTTGCTCTACTCAGTTTTTTTGGCTGTCGTGAAGCCCGATACTACACTTGTTTTTTTGTGGACAACAAACCGCCCAGATAGCAATCTCTTTATTTAGCCACATACGTTTGTATTATATATATTATTTTTTAACAAAACCTCATCTTACAAGCCATTTCCCCACAATTAAAATTACTTATGAATTCGAGGACAATGGCCAACTATCATTTTTGAATACTTTAGAGGTTAGGAATGATAATAACACACAAGAATTTCATATTTACCAACACAAAATGGTCAGCTCTCATTTTTCAGTACATCGTATGATTAATTTTCCTCTCAGCAGAGAAAGTTTTAATAATGAAAAGGAGATTATTAAGGATATAGCGAAAGTTAATGGTTGAATACTAACTTAATAAATACACTAATTAATAGGCATGTGTTTACAAACATTGTTCCTGACTTTACTTCTTTCGTTAATCAAAATGAAAATACAAAATATGTCTCGATACCATATAAACTTCAGTATACTAGAGGACTCCAAAAAGTGTTTAAGAAAGTAGTTTTAAAATTAGTATAGGGTAAAGTCGGCTATATTGTACCGGCTGCTAAATTGTACCACCTCAATATTTATTAAACTGTAAGCTTCAAACACTGTCTATTTAGCTTTCTTGATGTCTCTGGGCGCCAAAACACTAACAGATCAACAATCGTGAACGCCGGCATACGGGTAAATACCAAATTCAGGTATTTCCAAATAACGTCTTTCCGCAGTAAGTTTTATGCAGCTTGAGCTAAGCCTTTGTGTCCGGATAACCGATATTTAGTAGTTCGGGTCGCATTTTTCTTAATTATAGTTGATTTTGCTACATATTAGGTGAGTTAAATTTAATCCAAGCTCACTTTCCTATAAAGAAATAAGACAATTTGAGTCAATGATACCGGTTCGGTAATTTGTACCACTACTTTTTTGTTAAAAATCTTTTTAAAATCTGTGTAGTTGTAGAAATGTTAGATACGAATCGTTATGATTTCTGTTTAGTAAAAGTTTCAATAAAAATGTTTTATTCACTATATCTTGTTTCCGTTTGTTCTCCTGACACCCAAAATCTAGTGTATTTAGTATGGTACAATATACCAAACCACGTGGTACAATTTAACTAACCAGTTGGGTAAATTGTACCGTTTGCAAGCTTTTATCTAAAAGCTTATTATTCTAAGCTACTAATATTTGCATAAAATTGTCATTGTGCATTTTGATAGAAACATATGAAAGAATCTTAATTCAAATTTTCATTAAATTTGAAGAAGTAATTAGCTAGTTATTGGCCCTCATATGTTAAGTGGTACAATTTACCCGACTTTACCCTACTAAACTCAGTTTAACATTAAGGAATTATTGAGGGAGAAAATTGAAGTATTGGAAAATTGGAATTTATGAAATTGGATGAATGGATTGTAACCAAAAATATGTTGGGCAAACTAGAAAATCTGTAGAAACGGGATTCAAAGAACATATAGCATGGTAGAACAGAAAAACCAAGTGTTGCCGAGCATACTTTTGATAATAATCAAAGAATAACAATTAAAAATTTAAAATTAATTCATAATATATCTGATAGGTGATTATTAGACGGATACGAAAGTATGGAAATTATTAAATGTAAGATTAGTTTAAATAAAGATAGAGGGCCTATTCCGTACAGTCCATTATATTGGTTGATTGAGCGTGACCAGTAGGATTCCAGGATTGGTTCCTTTTAGTTCCGCTTGATTAAGCAAATAGTTAGTATAAAATGGAATTAGATATAGATTTTAAGTTTGGTTTTAATCAACTCCTGATGATGCTAACATGGTTAGCGAAACGCTCGTCGAGTGCAAAAATTCTGTTTCTATTTAATTAGTAAGTTTTGAAAGTTAAAGTATTAATTTTTCATTACAATTTCCGGTTCTGGAAAAAATAGTGCATGCAATCACATTTAATGGCTATTAAAACACTCGCAGTCATTACGATACTCGCCTTTACAGCTCGGGCCATATTCTCATAGTTCTATCTTAATACCTATCATTAAACGATCATTATAGACTCTTTTCTGATATTGTGACAGAACATTTTAATTAACTGTCACTTTTAATTTGCTAATTATATAAAGTTGTATAATGAAAACAAGTTACATTAATTTAAGCTTGCTATTTACTTAAAAGCTGAAACGGATTTTAACATAGGCACATTTTAATTAGTGCTGTTTTTTGCGTTAGATTAACCGCAGCAATTAAAAGAATATACATTTTTCAATTGTTGCACTATGTCTGTTTCTGTACATAAATATCTTAGAAATAATCAGGAGTTACCACCCATCTCTATATTTCATGGAAAAACAGTAACATTCCCTAAGTCTGTTACGGCCAATTTTCCGAAAGGTTTTCCATCCCAGGCTGCACACCCATTTAAAATGGATTACTATTTTTAATGTTTTTCGAGATTTTCGATAAAAACTTAAATTATTTTTGATGAATCAGCAGTGATTTTATTTTACAAACTTCAACAAGTTCTTTCGATGGTTCGTTGTTACTCATATTTATTACTAAAGATGCCCCCGTTATTTTTGTTGTTATGATTCTTGTATATATTTTAAATCTCAAATTATTTTCTGCAGGGTAGTTTTATATTTTAGATGTTTAATTTTGTGCATATTCTTATGCTAGTAAATATTTCGTTTCGCCCAGGGGCAGGGGGTCGTTAACAATCTTTCCGTTTCTTCATTGACTATCTGCCGTTAATATTAAAAAGTAAGTAAATAAAACAAAGGCGAATTATGGAGAAATAAATACTTCTAAAGTGTGAGGACGTGTCATATTTCGTGAAGAAATCTTCAAGCCTTTTATAATCTAAGACGTTTTATTAGTTTTTATAGATACAATAAGAAGTGCAGAATAAAACATTTGTACATTTGCACATGGAATTAATTAAGCGCATTATGGCCTCGCAAGATGAAGTTCAGATCAAAGTCACTACACATAATTTTTTTAGTGACGCGCGTACCTTAGTGTTTAGAGTATATTTTCCAATAGCCACCTTATGATCTGATAGACCAATACTTCCTACAGAAAGGCCTGCCGGCTTACACGTGACATCATGAAATCTAGTCAAAGGTTACTTACAGGCGTATATTTAAATATGCAATTTCTTTTAAAATTTCACAGCTAAGTAAAGATAGATGTAAAGATCTCGAAAAAATATAATGAGAACTGTTTTTTTTTGTAAATTTCACTTTTTATATATGTTGTTTGAAACGTAATTAGGCTAATATTACTTTAAGCGCGACTATGATGTTTACTTACCTTTTTTAAATAATACATACGTAAATAATATTTACGGGCTTTAGGTTAAAACAAGACTTCGAAACATAAACTCAGCCCTTAGACGCGCCTCATTCGTTTTTTTTAAAGGAAAGTGAAATTTCAAAGGAGAAAACTATGAATATCCAGTTTATCAAAATACGTAGGTGGTAAAATATTGCTATAGGCATAAAGGTGTCATAAGAGATAATTGTCAAATTTGTTAGTGTGTTTTCTCCATCCAAAGCTCCCCGCAGTATTTAAATGAAAATAGGTGAGAAATTCTAAACAAAACTTCCAGAGCCTCTATAATAAAAGATTAAATCTTTTGAGAGCTAATTTAACATTTTGCCTTTCTGTAGATGATGAAAAAAGAGCCTTTGAATTATCAGAATACCCATGTTTTAAAACTTTGTCTCGTTCTGGTTTATGAAGTCTTTTGACCACTGAAAACGAAGCACAGTTAGCCAGTTGTTAAAAATGCATTTTAGTAGATGTCAAAAAGGTGAAATAATGGCCTGTCTCGGGCAATAGGATGGGGAAATGTATACTGAGTTTATTCCAGGGTGAAAAATTATTCATTGCCTTGTTGTTTACTCCATTATTGTCACTCACTCTTCAAAATACTATGTAGCCAATTTCTTCCAAATTTTCTATTATGAACTTGATAAAAGTATATAAGATTGCTGAGTAGAGTTTAGCTACAAGAGATATGTGAATTACTTCCTTAAAGCTTGAGCAAGGACATGTGATCATAAGTACAACTGCAGATGATGCTAAAGTATTGCTATAATTTTCGGATGTTCCTTCAGTGTTCCCTGCCTTACGATCCAAATAGGGATCAATATGAATTACATCAAAAAGTAATATAACCTTTTTATCTTTATAGCTAAATATTGAAAAATGTTACGAGCATAGGTAAAAAAAATATATCTTAAATCAATGGGATCTGTTAAGAATCTCTGACAAATAAATTTTACTGCGTTAGGATGAGGTAAAATAATAGTAGCATGATTACGCAAATAGTTATAGGAATGAGGGCTTATAGTAAACAGTCCATTACAGCCTTTTTGAGGCATAACAAATTATTACTTACCCCAAAACTAACCGAAACTGAAAGAAAAACATAGAATTAAACACGAACGAAAACTTCTATAACTGACGAGTGCGTATTTATTGGCCGTAACCAAGCTAGCCGAATGACACACATTAAGGTTTTGCACAAAAGCAACCGTTCTTTACGTTTGAAATGTATGGTTTTACGTATTTAAAAATACGCCTAACAATATAAATTGCATACCTAAATACACAAGGAAATATTAGGTAAAAGTTTTCTGATTTCAGAAAATTGCAAGAAAATAACACTAATGACGACAGACATTATCGTCAAATTCTCAAACTTATCGTTTGCAGTGTTGCCAGATTTTAAAAATCGTGTCGCCACACTTGCTGCTTATTTGTCACCCAATATCGCATTTGTCGCAAAAGTAGAAATTGAAAAATGCTTTTTATAATTTTGAATTTTTGAGTAAGTTTTTTTTTTCTTTATCATTTTACTACAAGTTTTACTAGCCCAAAATCGCCTAAACCACATCAAATATATTTTTATACATAATTACGATATCCTCTGTCTCAATTATAAAAATATATTTATACCAAAATATCAATAAATCTTTTAAATTTAGACTTTTCAAAACTTATATTGTTATGGTTTTGTAGAATTACCTCGTTCTGCCCAACAGGATTTGGCTCGGCTCCCTCGGTAGAGTTAGTTTCATACATTATTTGTAATGTCAACCTATTTGTATTTAATTGGACTTAAATTTTTACCGCATTTGTTAAATGACATTCGATCAACATAATTGCATTTAAAAGGTTAAGAAGAAGTAAGAAGAGGAGTTAGGAACACTAACTCTGTTCTCGAAGAAGATGTGCTTCAGTGGTGGAAAAACTGGAAATTACCTAATCGTTAATTTATCCAACACTAGTTCGCCTTGCAAAAAAATACTTCTTCTTGCCTGGTGAGAGGATATTGACCAAAGCAGAGCTCATAGTCTTAGACAGAAGAGCTCGCTTAAAGCTAAATTCAAAAAATTATGTCACTTACAGTGACGAATTTGATGACATTCCAGGATCATCTGCTGGATGCCTTTGGGAAAAGACTTCAGGTTGACAGTGTATACCTACACTAATTTCACAAAGGCATTCGACAGGGTCAACCACTCTTTGCTGTTAGCTAAGATGGGTGCATTGGATTTTGGTACTAGCATTTGTAGATGGTTTGGTAGCTTTCTGGAGGAGCATTTTCAGTGTGTTAAAATTAATAATTTTGTTTCGAGGGAGATTGCTGTTACCTCGGGGGTTCCTCAGGGCTCCCATTGCGGGCCATTGTTATTCCTGCTGTTTGTTAATGACATTTCTCTTTTTGTGAAAAAATCGAATTACCTAATGTTTGCTGATGATCTGAAAATATTTAGGGAAGTAAACTGTGTGAGAGATTGTGGTTTATTGCAGTCCGATAACAATAATGTGTTTGTGTGGTCTACTTTAAGTTGACTGGAGTTGAACATTAAAAAGTGTTGCTGTATTACGTTTGCTAAAATAAGAGATCCTATTAGCTCTGATTATTTCATAAATGCTGAGGCGCTGCAGCGTGTCACCGAAGTTACGGATCTAGGTGTAGTGTTGGACTGTAAATTGCTTTTTAATAGTCATATACATTTAATTGTTCGGAAGGCGGGTCGGAGCTTGGGTTTTATTGTCAGATTTGGCAGGGATTTCTCTTGTGATTTGTTAACAAAATTATTTTGCGCATTTGTGCGTTCTTCGCTTGAATATGCTAGTCAGGTGTGGTCCCCTCGGTACCCTGTCTATAATAATGAGATTGAAGCGATACAGAGAAGATTTCTGCGAGCTTGTGCATTTCGCTTAAGTATCCCTTTATTGTCAGGTCACACTAACTATAGTGAGACTATGTCACAGTTAAATTTAATTTCACTGGAAAGCAGGAGGCTTTGTGCTGACGTATGTTTTGTCTTTAGGCTGGTGAATGGTGCTATTGGTTCCAGTTATCTTCTTGGGCGCTTGAACTTCAATACCGTTAACCGGACTAGAGCCACAAACTTATTCTATATTGAGCCGCAGGATACCAATTATGGTTTGCATAGGCCTCTGGTGAGGATGCAAGATTTGTTTAATATGGCAAGGTATAACTTGCCATTACATCTATCAGTTTCCACTTTTAAAAAAAAGGCTATACAGAGTGTTATTCTTGATTCTTCTTCTTGTGTCTTGCATCCTCGTTGAGGGTAACTCTCTTTCTGTTTTTCTAATGTTATTTATAGATACTTTTTTTTTAATATTATTTCAAATTTGTAATTTGATTGTAAAAAATGGAGTTTTCCGTGGAAATAAGTAAATAAATAAATAAATAAATGGAACTAAATATTTAGAGAAAATAATTAGGTTATTAACGTTTATTTTCTTAAAGGTTTTGATTTTGTTATGCTTCACTTTCCGGTATTTATATATTTACTTTCCGTATTTTAAATATTCGTTTATATATAATACAACTTTACCAAAGCAAACTTTTATATCAAGTATCTAATGTATGTTAGAGTAAAAATAATATTATTGTTTTTATGTATTTTTATTCTACTTGCTTTAGGCCTTCTAGTCTTCTCGTGTTTGAATATGTTTGTGCTTGTGGTAGTGAGCCTCGCTTGAAAGTTTACATATTTTTCAAATATTTGATGTTACAATATTAGTGTTTTATTGTAATTCAATATTCAATAAAACAATAAGCGTATGCAAGTCAATATCCACATAGAAAGTATTGGATATATGTGGTTTAGTATTCGATACTATCCGATATTTAAAAGTATCCAAGTTGCACATCCCTAAAATTCACTAAATACAAACAAAATATGCGAAACTGACAATTGCTTGTTACCTGTCAACTTAAAAATGTGCGTTTTTTGATCTTATACTACTTTCCTTATCGGATAACCGGTTTGAAAGTGTAAACCAGTAATACAAGACAAGTATTTTACGGGTTGCAGCATTAATTTTGTTTTTAAATCCTAACCGTTTATTTGAAAAATTTGTCGCAAGCTAAAATGTGAGAAGTAATCCAAATTGCGATCAATCGCCCAATCTGGCAACACTGGACACACAATACATCGAAGACGGCTAGTTTGGACTCGAAATTCCAGTCGTCCAGCGTGATAATCAATGTTAAATATGGAAGTACCCGCGATAAAATTATCAATACTTTTACTGAACTCCCGTTCCATGCTTATGGCAAAAGCATTTGACTAGATGTAATGACGTCACTGCAATTTTACTCTTAGCCAGTAGGTCGACTTGTAGGATGTATTGGATAGACTCGTATCTCAACAGTAGATAGAATGTAATAAGTGAGCAGGTAACATTGCGTTGAAGTCTGAAATACAGCATTATAGAAAAGAGAGAATTGCTGAATCTCTTAACAAAAAAAGCCGAAATATTTTTGGAAACATTTATAAATGTTATTTATTTTATTACTCGTAAATAAATTGTAAAAAAGTAATTAATTTTGTCACATAAATAGTTCTAAAATTTTTTTCAGATTATTGATGCAGATATATGCTATACATGTAGCGACATCTACGAATGTCTAGGCCTTTATATAACAACAAATTAATTACTTATTTCTACATTTTTTTCTTTCAGATTTGCCCATATAACGCGATTTTTGAATCTTGCTGACTTAGCTCCGCATGTCTCCGGTGCAGGATACACCTTCTTTGTCCCCACAGACACAGCTTTTGAAGAACTCGGTCTAGACAAAATGCCTGATAATTACCTCTCAAATGGGGAGGGTCTGCAAATTTTACTCAATCATTTCGTTAAAGGACGGCTCTATGATAAGGATTTAAAGAAAGGAACTGTGCTAACGACGTTAGGAAACCAGACTCTATTCGTGAATAGGACTAAAGGTAGGTTGCGAATTAAAACCTATTGATTTTGCAGTCGAGAATTAAATATATTTTCAAGTTCGACTTTTTCTCTTAGCACTGTATAATTATTCACAATTATCATATTTATGAGACGCCACTTTTCTATAGCTCATTTGTGTTTTTGGTTATTCTTTTATAAAGCCTGACTTGTGCAGTGTATGCCCAGAGAAATAAAAATAGAAACAAAATATCCAATTTTTTTTACTTTTATTTAACTTTTGCGTAAAAAACATACAGTTTTAACCTTACTTTATTCGTAACTGAACTTAACTCTGACTTTCCGTAGTTTGCGTCTTTTTATTTTTTATTTTGATATACTTACGTACATACTCTGATTTGCTGATGTGTATTTATAAAATATTTTGTAAAAGAAATTAATTCTTTTTATAATTTCTAAAAGGAAACCATCAGCTTTAAAATATTAATGTAGTTTTCATGGGCTAAGAAAAAGTTTCCTCGAATCAAAAATTGGGGGGGCCAAACGTCAAAGGAATTCACTCAATCCAATACTTTCTTAATTTTAATTTTATCTATTTTCTCTTATAAGTTTAAATGGATAATTCAGAGATGCTAAAAGGATTCATAACTCGTTTGACTTGAGACATTATTTTTCCGTGGCTGCATTTAAACTTTTTGATTTCTTCTTCCGCAATCTTGAAATAAAATTCCCAGATAAGAGCATTTGACGATGCTAGAACAAGAAACGGTATTTTAAGCATTTTTCATACCCAAATATTGTTTGAATAGAATATTTGCTTGATGTTAAATTTTTGATAAATTCCAATTCTTTAATTTTTTGTTAGACAAAAAATTATTAAACCATTACTATAAAATTCATAAAACGGATTTTAACAAATGCTCAAATTGTTTCCGTTTCAATTACTGACAAAACCCTAAAAGAAAGTAAACAAACACATTTGGGATGTCATTATTTCGGAAGAAATAAATCGGAATTATCCAATTATTATTTCCTTTAACACATCCATAATTACAGGTTTTGCGTTAAATACTTTGTCTTTCAAATATTATTAAGGGCAGTCAGCTCCGGAGACTATTCGCCATATCAAAGGTGCCACTTCTTCCCATCGATCTTCCTGGAAAAAACTCCATCAGGATATTTACAGACAGATATTGCAAAAAATGGAGGTTTATCCAATTCTTGTAACCAGATACTGTGATTTGGCACACCTCTTTCTTGGGGATCGGGATGGTTAATGGCTAAATTTGCCATATGTTCTTCCAGAAATTCCAAATATTGTTGTCAACAAAAATTTATTCTATTACTCGATTATCTATCTATACCCAAACAATTATTCAAAATGTTCTCGTCTGGCCGACATCGAGAATTATGTCGATAATATATATAGAACCATTTAGCGCAATGATAGACTCATCAGAGAGCATATTCTCTAAGTCTCATGTCGAACAAGTACACTCATCATTTGCTAATAAAATTGAAATATGCTATCAGAACTGTCTTCAGTTAATTTCTGTAGTATCTGCAGCTTATTAGGTTGTAACTTTTATATCTCAAGTATTCTAAATCGGCCGGCTAATATCATTTTCTCTCGATAACTACTCAGTTGATAATTCAGTAATATTACAATTTATATCGAACAAAACTCTGAACGTTTTGAAAATTGGTAAGAATGTTAGGGATGACATAAGAAGTATTAAACTGAATAGTTCCCACCCCTAAATAGTGTGCTTCATCCCCTAGAACGCCGTTTTTGCCCCCTTTTTCAAGTTTTCTAGATTATCTCGAGAACGGTACACTTTTTGATAAAAAACCCTATATAAAAAAATATTCCTAATAAAATTTTCTACAAAACATGTTCCTATTACATTTTTTCCTAAACTTAATAATAATGTGAGAAATAAGGCGTATACATAAGGGTTACTTCCAGTTACACAGTAAATGCAATCTAATACATACTATAATATAAAGTCTGGCAGCAGCTCATGATCGAAATAAAAAGTTGTATTATGGCAACAGCCTATGATACAAATAAAAAGTTGTATCATGGCAACATGGCCCATGAAACGAATAAAAAGTTGTAGGTATCATGGCAACAGCCGTCATT
>JAEQML010078317.1:0-12491 GCA_016904865.1 Pissodes strobi | reverse complement strand
TCAAGACGAACGGATTGACACCCGGAATATTAGTTATATATATATATTGTTACGGCTAACCTAACAACCATCCGAACGTTTTTGTGCTACCCTATACAACTAGCCGCCGTGCCCCTCGCTTCTTTGTCTGTATGAGTCATCACCCGGCCGGCTGCGAACAGGATCGCTGGAATTATCTCGATGGCCTCGTCGAGATCGTATAGAGTGGCTCGGAATACTTCCCGAATATTCGTGATAGATTTAAGATTATATATAAGCAGACCTAAGGCGAATGTTAGTCAGTCGGTTAGCAGTTAGTTCAGTTAATCATTAAGTGTTGAATAGATATTAGTGGTAAAGTCATAAGAGTAGTATAGAGTGTTAAATTGTATACAGTGGTAGTGAATAAAGATAGTATTAGTTGAAAATAGCAAAGTTGTAATTCTGTTAAGAACCCACGGGAAAAACGTAACAATATATATATATATATATATATAAATTTGTACTGATTTTTTTTATATTGCAAACAGGCATTAATATCTCTAGTTATTACACAGTTTCTTCCCTAAAATGTATTACCAGGAAAATAATGACGAGGTCGAGGGTAATGAGAATCAGGGGACAATAGTTGGAACGGAAGAGAGAGAGAGAGAGGTATAAATACTTAGGATTACTGCAAGCCAGAAGCATCGATCACAAAGCAGCAAAAGAAACAATAACCGACACTTATCTTGTAAGACTGCACTGTATCCTGAGATCCAAACTATCTGCAAGAATATGGCGAAAGCAGTTAACACATACGCTACCTCCATAATCACTTATGGTTTTGGCGTCATCCAATAGACCAAGACGGAACTTAATGGTATCAACAAGAAAGGAATTTAGAAAATACAGAACCCATCACTCGAGAGATTTCATCTACCTCGAAAGTTAGGTGGCAGGGGAATTCCTACACCCCTGAGACTTGCTGACGGAGACTATGACCCCACTGCAGACATTTTAACGCCAGAACAACAACTGTAGCAAATACCGAGCCATCTGCGAAAGCGAACCCATAGACACGGGGCATCCACAGCTTATCTGCATAAAGTAGATTATGTAGATTGTTTGTGAAAATGGATGGTTTTATCGCTGCCATTCAAGACCAGGTCATTGCAACCAAAGTCCACAAAAGAAATATTCTGGGTGAACAACATGAAAGTGTCAAATGCCGAATGTGCAACCAAAAAAGTGAATACCTGGACCACATAGTTTTCGGATGTTCAGTTTTAGCGCCAAAATCCTACTTGGACAGGCACAACAGGGTCGGAAAAATTATCCACCGTGGTCTACGGAAGAAATACATGGGACTAGCTGAACGTGTTCCCTACTACCAATATGAACCCCTTCCGTGTGCGAAAATGAACACATCAGTCTATAATGGAACAGAAAATACTAACAGACAGAACAATAACTAACAACATCCCTGACCTAGTGCTTTCTTTCAAAGATGAGAAAAAAGTCGATTTTGCCGTACCTCTACCAGCTAATATCGAGAAAACCTATTCTGAAAAAATTAATAAATACTCACCTCTAAGTGATGAGATCCGCCAGATATAGAATATGGAAACTGTGGTTATCGCTCCTATTGCCATCGGGTCTACTGGTGAAATACCTAAAACAATAAAGATGAGTTTAAGTCAAATCGGCCTCGATTGGGAACTTTACATACCCATGCAAAAGTCTGTTCTCCTGGACACATGCAGGATCGTCAGAGTTAGGCGAAAGTTAAGTGTTTTTAATACTATCACCGAGCAAGCCATCTTGTCATGGACCGATGTGCTGTGGCTCTCATACTAGGAAAGAAGAAACCTGTGAAAATAGAATAATAATAATAATAAATATATTTATACGGATTTTTTTATATTGCAAACAGGCATTAATATCGAGTTATTACACAACTTCTTCCCTAAAATGTATTACAAGGAAAAATAAAGAAAATCGGACTTTTCTTATATCTGTATTTGTCATATTGTGCAAATATAAGACCAAAATCGAAACAAACAAAATGAAAGAAACAGAAACGCAGTGGCGATGATAAAAACTTAACGGCAGTTTTCCGCTGGACTTACGCACTATATTATTCTAAATTCTCACAAATGTAACATTTCGTGAGAGATGAAAATTAAAAGTGTTTGTAAGCATTTTGAAATTATAAATAAAGAAGATAATAAAATAATAATTAAACGTCTCATATGAAATTGTTTGAGCAACCGACCGTAAACTTCCTAATATCGAATAATTAGAATTAGAAGATCAACCGGTTAATATAATAGAGTTAACTCTTAAACTTGAAACCCTTAAAAAAATAAAATCGATAAATTAAAGCTTATCCCCATAGAAAATAAAGCCATTCTTAATCATAGTAATAATGATAAAAATAAGTTACAAATAGGAGAAACATAAAAAAGAACTATATTTGCTAAATAAGGAAAAGACTGCTTTTTAGTAAACAATTTAATCTCATCATTAAAATGCTGTAACAGTCCAACGTAACCAGTCTTAGTATGCCCTTTACGAATATGGATGTATCCTAAAGCTTTCCGTTCTAGAAGAGTTAAAAAAGCAACACCCACCAATACACAAATAATCAAATATCTGTAAAATATCTTTCTTCTAAAGATTCTAAATCTATTGCACTAATTTGCCAAAATAACCGATTAATATAATTCTACTATTTTTTAATTAATAAATTAAATATAAGGTCCTTTCATACGAAAATATTTTTTATAGAGATAGAAACCAACCTGGCCCACACCGGTTTAAAGTCAGATCATGTAAAATATAAAAGGTCGAACAGACCTAATATTTTAGCCGCAACACCAAAATTTTATTTTAATCCAACATCGAGGTCGCAATCTCAATACACAAAAAAAGTTTATTAAATTTTTAATCACCCCAATTAAATACTTCTATTAAATTTAAATTTACAATATTAAAATTTAATTATTAAAAATATTAAACTCTATAGGGTCTTTTCGTCTACTATAATTATTTAGGCTTTTTAACTTAAAAATAAAATTCTAATAAAATTTAATAGAGACAGCTATTTTTTCATTCAACCTTTCATACAAGCTTTTAATTAAAAAACTAATTATTAAGCTCCCTTTGCACAGTCAAAGACCATGTTTTTAATAAACAGGTGTACTTTAATAAACCTATTATCAATAATAGTTTTCTACAAAATTTAAAATTGTATTTTAATATAATACATAAATTAGTATAAAATATTTAATTATAAAGTTTAAAGAGTTATAAAACACTAAAAAAGATAAAAACTTACAATCTACTTTTTAAAAATAGAAATGAAATTATTTTTTTCTTAAAAACTAGATATACTTAGATCCGAATAGTAGTATCTTGACGCTATAAAAATATTTAGGTACTAAGTTTTTTGCAATATCTTGTATATAAATTTATAACTCTTTTAAATTCGAGATAATTAATATTATTAAACTATAATTGATAAACCCTGATAGCCAAGGTACAAAAATTTATTTTTTTTTTATATAATATTAAGCTTCCTTTTACAATACGAATACTCTGTAATACATATTTTATTGGTTCAAAAATCTTAAGAAAAAAATTAAATATTTCTATTATATAAAAACTACTTTACTTAAATAATAAATTTTATCTTTCAAACCATGTAATAACAATAATATTTTTAATGTAAATAAAATACTTCTATAAAGCTTTAGCTTGATCTTTCTAGGGACATTTTCCAGTACCCGTACTATGTTACGACTTGTTTCGCTTTAGAGTGAAAATGACGGGTGATATGTGCATACTTTAAAGCTAAAATCATCTCATAAATATCAATATAAAACTACTTTCCTGATTATTTTTATAAAAATCTTGAATTTTAAAATTTTTTTAAAATATTCAAACTAAGGCGATATGCAAATATTTAAAAATAAGTATTTATACTTGTGGACCATCAATTACAGGGCAGGTTCCTCTGAATAGACTTAAATAGCGCCAAATTTATTAGCTTTCAGGATATTAAACCGATACTAACTAGGCATTTAAATTTACTTTTAATGTAATAGGGTATCTAATCCTAGTCTAAAATAAAATTTGATTAGATTCCATAAACAAAACCCAAAATAATAAAAATTTGAAATTTCACTTAATAAAGTTTCCTAAAAATTCAAAAATCTCTTATTTTCTACTACCAAAAATGTATTATTATATAATTAGCATAACCGCAACTGCTGGCACAAATGTTCATATTAAAAAATAATCATTTGTTAATATCTTAAATTAATAAAATAATTTACTGTAATTAAAATCAATTATTTTTATCTATAAATTAATATATTTCTTACTAGGATTTACATTTAAAACAAATTTATATAATAAATATAAGCTTTAAAAACTTTATTAAAATTTGCTTGCAGTTATAACATTGTAGATACATATTTAAATAAAACAAAAAATTTAAAATTTAGCTTGAAAATCTCGGGTAAATCCATAAAAATTTAATATTTTTAAGAAAGTTTATATATCTAAAGAATTTTTTTAATACGTTTCCTTCTTAAATGCCAGTAATTTAATAAAAATTTCCGAGTAAATAAATATCCGCCATTATTTAGGTACAAAATTTTTTTAATCACTGGAAAAATCAAATATTTTTATTGAAATTCTCTAATTAACAATAAGCCGTCGCTTTTATGCCTTAAGCGAGAAATTTTATGAAACTATGTAGCGATAGTTTTTATAACACGAGAAATTTCAATATTTCTACAAAGATCTCCATTACTCAACATTATTAGGGTAATTTTAAGGAATAATTGATTTTTTTTATATTCTATGTCACACACCGGTTTTATGGGTTTCTCGCAAAATAAATGCCCCTAAGTAGATGTAGGATCAAATAACGTTGGTGGTCCCCCTAAATGGATCTAGAATGCAATAAAATAAAATGATCATTCATGCATGTTTACGAATTTTCTCTTTCTATCCATGTTATAAGTGGATAAACAAATTTGCTACGGTGAAGGGATGCCCCGCAGAGCTGAAATGACATTCATTTTTAAATGAAATCCGAAGATATTTTACGTGATAATAATTGCTCAAAATCGACAGGTTAAATACAATTCCCGGTCCAACCGAATTTGATGCTAACTTTCTCATTATAAATGTCGTAATTATACAAAGTTTTTATCACATGACATCCCATATTTGTTCAATTTGACATTTTTTCTAAAAAGATTGGGCAAAACCAGCGTTTCGGAAAATTCAGAAAAATATCATTAGAAAAACTTGCTTTTTATGTCAACGTATATCAAGTACAATTTTCTGTTTTTTAATTTTCTTAAGTCCAATTTAATATTTTTATCAAATTTAGGCTATAAGCTGTATTTATTACAGAACATTTGCTTGAAAGATTTATTTTTTTTAGAATAATGCGAATGGACTTAAAAATACGGTTCTTTCAAAGATTTAATTTTATGTTTTTACATTTTATTTTAAAATAGTATTTTCAATGAAGTAAGAAATTTGTACCTAACATAAAAAATGAATTATATATAGAGCGAGAGTGAAGGAATATAAAAATAATATGTTTACTTGCATTTTTAAGTTTTTCGTACAAATTTAATCAATGATTTTCTTTTAAAATAAAATGAAATTTAAATAAATAGATCTTTATATATTTATACTTGCTGACTTGCACAATATCGCACAGATGACAAAGATGTAATTTAAGCGCAAAATGCTAATAAACAACGCACACTTTTTTTTTATTTTTCAACTATTTTTCCTTCGGCTCCATTCTCTGTTTATCCACTCCATGTAGGTCTTCCAAATACTTCCATATGTCTATTTTGGGCCGCTAGAGAGAGTCCAGTTTTTCCTCTGCTTCTTTTAGTTGTTTTTGGATGCCATTTCATTCTTTTGGTAGTCCACCTAGATCTAACATCCTCTCTCGCGACATGTATCACATCAGTTATACCTGTTCTTATTTTCTGATCATTTATAATATGATCTATCAGGCCAACTTCCAGCATTCTCCATTGCTTTTTGAGTTGTTGTTAGTATATCGAAACTCTTCTCAGTGAGGGTCAGCGTTTTCATCGTATAGGTTGTTACTGGTATGATGTATGTTATTTTAAAACAAACATCCAATATTACCGAATGCCGCCCAACTCAGTTTGCTTATCTTATCTTATTATATGTTTTATGGCACTACTGCAAGGCAATTTGTCAGCACGATTAGATGGCAAACTCTGTGCTCCCGGCAATTCCCGAATTTTGCAAAAGGCGCATTCTAAGATGGCGCATAAGCTTGAACCGCACAGACAAAAATAATTCCACGGGAACATCCGGTTCCCCCCGGTCTGAGTACCGGCGTGAATGGGGACTTTTTCTGGCATGGGCGCCCGATTCATTCTTGGGGAGAAACAAGGGTCTCTGAACGTTTGCTAGGAGGTCCCCAATTATTGGCTTATGCCAATAGCGACCAGAGAAACGTTACACTACATTTAAACAATAAGCTATACATGTTGGGTCTCTTTGAATATTCATCGGTGAAGAAGAGTCCACAAGTGTCGATTAGAACAGAAAACAAGGGATAGCATCGACGTTGACCTTGTGAATATTGAAAAACACCCAACATGTATAATATCGATACATAGTATAGGCTATAGCCTATACTTTAAATAATCCCTAGAAATACTATATATTTTACTATAATTATGTATGCTGCAACTCAAAGAAATATTTAAATATGTAGCTGAGTTATTTGACAAACGAAAAGTAGGACGCCATGATTGGCGCCAAATACCTAAGAAAGTTTTCTACATATTAATTTCAATAAAGCAAGCAATATTTTATACCTACGTGTACATAGAAACGCAAATAAATGAATACAATTATATCGCATTTACGTTTAAACCGATTTATGAAATCTTCCAATCCCCATTATAAAGCTTCCATTTTAAAATGAACTCAAAACGAACTGGTCACCACTATAGTCGATCATCATATGCATCAATCTGATGCAACAGGCACTCGCTAAATCGTAAGCTTCTTATGAAGAATAGTTATACTTATTATTTTTTTAATATTCATGGAATGAATTTAAAAGATTTACTTTAATTATAAGTGTATTGGTTTTAGGGAGAATATAATTCTGTTCAAAACTACTTACAAGTCTCGAATGTGTTTTTGCACACATTTAAACCAAGAATAGTTCCATTTGGCAAAAGTACAGTTTGATCTTCTCTTAAGTTTATTGGTTTTCTTGAATATAAGAACACTCTATTATCAATTTGAAACAATATTTCTTAAAATAAATACAGCTACTATTTAAAGTCAACACGAAGTGTATTTTTGAATTAATTGTGGATTACTCTCTCAATAAGAATAATATATTTCATGTCAGTCTAAGAATTCAAGTATTGCGTTATTTTTAAATATAGAACATATTTTTTTCCGTGTGATTTTGACAGTTAGACAGGTTCAATCGAATAGACCGACGTTCCCAGGTAACCGTTCCCTGCAGGCATATTTACTTGCTGCTTGGCAAATATGGTTTAAAGCAGAAGTTCGATTAACCGAGCTATGACGTTAGGTGCTCCATCATTCGGTTCGGTTCGTTATTTCAACTAAGTTAAGTTGGTAACAATGCTTCAGAGGACGGTGTTCCGTGAGAGATCCGAGTTTTCCTTTTACGCCCTAGACCGGCGAGGAGTCGATAGGCCGGTATTTTTTGTGAAGCCTTTTCGAGGTGCCTCATGGACTGGTTGAAATAATTAGTAGGGTCATTATTTTATGGTATTTCTGTTACGTTAATGTATTTCGACCCTAACCAGTGCCAGTGTTATGGAGGCTGCCTACAAAAGTTTTTTTTAAGTTTTGAGAAACCCACCTCCACGTGGTAAGTCATAACATCTTCATGCTCAGTGGAATGAATTGTATTTTCCAATTTTTCTAGAAGAATCTATGTTGCTGTTGCTCTCTTAATGCCGATCCTTGGAATTGACGAATATTGATTCAGAACGGACACTATTTGTTTTGTTCCACTGGCTATTACCAGGCAGTAGACCCTATTGATAGTTCTGTAGGTAAGATGACAAACTAGTTAGGTTATGAGTAATCTTTTCAATGTCAGATATTTATTTTTTGTTAAAACAAACAATTGTTTTTAGGGTTCTCTCCACGGGTACTGCTTTAGCACACACATATCGCTTTCCCTTATTCTCTATAATTAACAATATTCGTGCTGTCTCTCTTTTTGAAAACCAAATTAGTCTCGGCGTTTAGCCAAGAATCAGGGTTTTTTTCATTCATTGATGCAACAATAAGATGCCTAGTGCTTTTTCTAGAGTAGCACCTCCCACTTTGAGCATTTGCACGGTAATACTATCTTTTCTCGAAGCCATTCTGTTTCGCATTTTTGGGGATGTCTTTCGACCCAAAATTGTGGACCTTACTTCTGTCTATTTTTGGTTTTCGTATAGTTGAGCCCTATAGATCTTTATAAGAGTTCTAGGCAGCACTGATAAGTTCCTTTTTATCTGTCACAATCTCTCCACCTTGGTTTGTATCTTCCTCTGGCCATATTTGTTTTCAGTATTTTCGTGTCAGAATTGTCCCTTATTACCTGTTTGATTAGTTGATTAATTGGATGTTGTAATTTCTTAAGCTTTTCCTTGTTTCTCTATTTATACTTCTGGATAGTTGCCTATATTCGTTGAAGTCTCTGTTTGTGTTCCTTCTCTCTTCAGTTTGATCGTATTGTGTAGTGTAACATACCCGGGCCTGTTCAACCTGGTTGAACGAGATAAGTTGTGTTTTGTCTTTATTTTGCCAATGGCCGTCAAAATAGATTATAAAGATAACTAACCCCTACGTTGTGTTATTATCATATCTTGCACAATATTACTTACTCATAATGCGTCCGACGCGACGGTAACAAAATTAGGGAAATTTGAGGGAAAGGTGCGTCATGTAAATTAAAACACAGATTCCTAATACACCTAATTTATTAGAGAAAACGTGCCGGACTCTGCCTGGAATTCACGAAGGGAAAGATCACGGCAGAGAAACCCTCGATCTAAATTCCTAAACCGAATTAAGCTGTATAACCTTTATTGCTATAATAATTAATTAAATTACTGTCTCCCGAGCCACAATTAGTAGTTCCACACTCGTAATAGGACATTTAAAACTGAAGAGATAGCTCTCCGGCCGGGAATCGAACCCGAGCCTTCCGCATGTCAGGCGGATGTGATAACCACTATACTGGCAGGTATTGAGGTCCTGGATTGCGGAGACTACTCAGCTAAAGTTGAAATTAGAGCCAATATCTCTAGAATGATCATTTCATTCATAACTAGGATATTCACCCGTCAGGGTAAGAAAATGTTAGTAATTTCACAAAAGCTCTTACTTACAATCACAGTTATAGTAAAACTAAAAATTCCAGCACGAAAAATCAGCAAACAATACATTTTTGTTTTCATTTAAAGCACAAAACGATTTCATTAAATATGTACACATGTTATGCCATCAAATGTGAACTATCCATGAGAATAAAAGAAATACTTGCACAAATTATGTTAATAACAATATTATAAATTTCAGTTTATTGACCTGTAATGACATGTTAAAACACAGAAGCAAAACAATTCACCAAAATAAGCCGTACACTGCGCCGTCTTTTCACTATCTATCCCCGTTCTCGAGCGATACCCTTTCGGATCTCTTCCAAAAAAAAAACCTCGCAAAACCCGACTTTAATTTATGACTTGTTTATCTCTTTTTCTTTCTTTACATATATGGGGTGTCCCAAAACCGAATGTATAAGGTCTAATGAAATAATATTTTAAATAGGCGGGTTACCTCAATTGGGGTTTAGCTTTCTGTTTTTTCTTGGAGCCAGTGTTGCCACAATAACTAGGTTGAGTTTAGCAGATTTACGTCCAGTTCCTCTAAGTTGTTTACTGGTTGCAATTTTATCTCTAGAGTGGTTTGGTATTCGGTTTTATGTGACTGTTGGTTTTCCGTAGTTGGGAACTCTTTAGTAGATTGAAAGGAAAACTAGATACGCTTTTTAAAATTTAGATAAGCTTTGAATCAAGTACATATCTCCTATTTTGTTCTCATTTTTATTTTTCTTAAACAAATGAGAATTTAAAGCAAAAGGTCTACTAAACATATAGGTACTTTATTTAGATGAAATTTGATCGAAATGAATGTTTTTATTCGGGCTGGATTTAGCGATGCGCCGTGATACGGTTCGGCTTCCCGACCGAATTCCAAATATTCATTCTACATTTTGACTGAAGCTGGAAGATTCGACCAAATCATTGGCTGAAAAATTTTGGCCCAGAATCCGAAGGAAATTATCAATTTTAGCAGCAAATTCCCACAAAAGACAACAAATGTAAAAACATTCTTATTGAAGAGATATAACAGAAGAAAATAGTTCTCAAAAATATAGAAGAAATCCCCTTTAGCATTCATATTTCAGAAGATGTATGTGTCATAAAGATTAGAGCTTAAGGGTGACTTTTGGCCTACCGTGAACTCAAAAATATAAAAATATGTCGATGCAAATTAAAATCATTTGATTTAAGATCTTTGAAATCGCAAATTTAAAAATATTCGAAACGCACACAAAAAAGTTAATTAAGCAGTTGTAATTTCAGTCTTTTTAGGTCTACTTAAAATGTGTTTTCAGATATTTTTAATTTTGTATTATCGTCACATCACCAGTGCAAACGTAAATAATGAGTAATTTCGACAAAAACAGTGTTTGAACATGTCATATCTGCTACATGCATCAGGTTGTATACATAAATTTGATTTTGAAAAATACATGATGGTTAATCAACACCTATATATATTCTTATAGGTTAAAAAAGGCCTTTTTTGTTTTTGTTATTTCTTAGTTTACATCCGCACTATACAAACATACAACAACACAGATTGATCCTTTACCTTCGAAATTACGTGGAAAAGTAAGTTTTAATTTGTAAATTGAAAAAAATATAAAATGTATAAAAAAAATGAACACTTGAAACTGAGAGCGTTAACGGTCCTCAAACCAACTATTGTTTGAAAAAGCGGACCAGTAGCACTTGTTAGAACGAAAATCCAAGTTCGAGAGAGCCATCATTTCTTTGTATGAGTAAAGTGTCAAAAATTACATTTTCTATGGTCGGTCAAGAAAGCAAATAAACACTCGGTGACGTTGATGACAGCAGGCCACATTTAAGAGGGCTCGAAAGGCACTCGAGACTGTCTAATAACATTTCAGATAATAATCTTTTTAAAACATCATATAAGTAGCGCCAATTTTTGGGGCCTCATTTAGATTCACTTTAAATGGCTTCGGAGAACGGCGACAGACAGCATAAAAGGGTGTAAATTTGACGTTTTAATAAAAAAAAGCGAATTGTCAAGATCTAGTCGATAGATTGTTCCTAAAGAAATGTTTCGTTTAATTCGACATATTCTTTTCTTTTGTTTAACACAGGCTATAATTAAAATTGCAATTCCAAATTATTTCGAAATCGGTTTCAAAAACTAAAAATTTATTTTATTTTTCGAAGAAGCTATTTCCAATTTCTTTTTAATATGAAGATGGTACAGCTTAAGTACGCGAAATATAATCCAATACATGCTGAAGATAGGACGAATCTTAGGAAAAAAGTATGACCATTATCATCAATTAACGAAGCTCGTAAAATGATATCAAGTTAAAGATCTATAAGTGGTGCCTATCCAAGCGAACATTTTAAATATCAATTTGGACAGGATCAAAGTGCGATGTACCTACACCTTCCTTTACCTCTCAGATCAGTTCAATATTGCTGAACTATATTAGTTGCTATTTAATTAATTAAATGTAATCTGGTTTGATTAACTGCTGACTGAATCTTCGATAGTTATTTTCCTTATCCTTAATATGCTTATTATATGGGTTAGTACCTCAACATGTAAAGAAGGCAGCTAGTGCATATTTTTTTAAAGAAAAATTAAGCTCTTAAACTTTGTATTACCATGATTATTCGCGCTTTCTCGATGTCGATTCAATCTTTAGTATTTTATTATTCATTGTGTTATTATTAATTAATTGTGTGTGATAATGTGACGGAAAGAATGTTTATAATTGTCCGTTTTTCTTGATACAACTCTGTCTACCCGTTTGTACTAATCTTTACATCGTCATTGTTTTGTTAAAGAACCTGTTTTGTTTTAAATTTGTAGCTGACTTTATTATAGCAGATTCTTAACATAAGACGTAATCTTGTTGGAACTAATAAATTATATTGATGACAAAACGTGTAATAAATGCCTGAATAGAGTGACGATGTGTCTAAATATTAATTGCTTGAACGCTTTAGGTTTAGGAGTAGATAAGTTACTCAAAATGTGTTCGAAGTGAACTACTAAAATGCATAAGCTACATAATAAATATCACCCTGTCCTAAGTTTGAACTTGAACTTGCAAAATA
>JAEQML010078313.1:0-12491 GCA_016904865.1 Pissodes strobi | reverse complement strand
AGTCTTTCCACATCTATAGCACTGATTTGATGTATTTCGGCTATGTGGCCTATCTTCTATTGGCTCCTGGAATCTTCGTACTCGGCAGGCCCTTTTGAAGTGTCCAGTCTTGCCACATCTATAACACTGATTACGGTTGTATGGCCTAACTTCTAGTGACTCCCTAAATCTCCCCGTGGCCTGAAGAACTTCGGTTAATTTCTTCAAAATACCGCCCATTTCAGTTAGTTCACAATTGTTCGCCAAATTTTCTTCCTTGATGGATACTTCCCTGATTGCTGGCTTAGAGATGTTACAGGCCGCCTCGATTTCCAGAGCTCTACCCAAAACTTCACGGCTGCTATTAAATTTGGCTAGACGTAACATCTACTGAGTTTCTGGATCTCTGACACCGTCCACAAATATTCAGCAACAAGTTCCTCTTGAAATTCTTCTGTCGCTCCCGGGTAGGCCAATTGAATGAGAAGTCTAATGTCTGCCTCAAATTCTTGCAGGTTTTCACCAGGCTTCTGATGTCGGGACTTAACTTGTGCGTGATAGAGCTGTCTTCTATGATGGTCGCCAAATCGTCTCTCCAGGACAGCTACAAGTATGTCATATTTCCCCTGTTGGCTGATGGGAATTGTCTTCAGTAGTTCCAGGGCAGATCCACGAAGCGCTACCACTAGTGATGTAGCCATTTCTTCATTATTCCAACCGTTGGCAACAGCAGCGGCTTCAAATTGCCTTTTGTACATTGTCCAGGATGTTTGACCGTCATAGGGTGGAGGTTTAATATGTTGTCCTGTGCCGAATACCCTCTCGGTGGATCCTTGATTTTTTAGTCTGGAAGCTTCTGCTTGTAGATTCTTCATTTCTTTCTGTACGTCTCCTACTTCTTTTTGTACAGTTACAACTTCTTTTTGTATATTGTTTACTTCTTTTTCAAATTTCTCATTTTGCCCGTCCAATATTTTCTGTAATTTTCCTTGCTCGCCTACAATTACATCCAGCATCCATTTCTGTAGCTGTTCCTGTTCTGCTTGCCTTCTACCTTCAGCCTCTTCCCGTTCCGCTTGCCTTTTATCTTCTTGATCTTGTAAAATTTTCTGAAGCCGGTCCTGTTCTGCTTGCCTTCTACGTTCATCCTGTTCCCGTTCCGCTTGTCTTTGATCTTCTTGATCTTGCAAAATTTTCTGAAGCCGGTCCTCCTGTTCTTTTTGCCTTTTATCTTCCTGGTCTTCTAAAATTTTTTGAAGCCGGTCCTGTTCTATTTGCTTTTTACGTTCTTCTTCTTCCCGATCCACTTGCCTTCTACGTTCATCCTCTTCCCGATCCGCTCGCCTCTCAGCATTTAAATTATCCATAAAATCGGCCAACATTTTATTTATTTGTTCCATTTCTGCCGCTTGTTGCCTCGTATTGACCATAGAATTTTATAAAATTTTCACAGAATCCACCAACCAAACGGTCTCGTTGACTTACTTGTACCCTTTTCTTTCCTCGAAAAATACTTCACAAGTCCGGTCCTTTCACAATCCCACTTCTGACACCAAATGTTACGTTTTTCCCGTGGGTTCTTAACAGAATTACAACTTTGCTATTTTCAACTAATACTCTCTTTATTCACTACCACTGTATACAATTTAACACTCTATACTACTCTTATAACTTTACAACTAATGTCTATTCAACACTCAATGGTTAACTGAACTGAACTGACTAACCGACTGACTAACATTGGCCTTAGGTCTGCTTATATATAATCTCCAATCCATCACGAATATTCGGGAAGTATTCCGACGCCACTCTATATGATCTCGACGAGGCCATCGAGACAATTCCAGCGATCCTGAAACTTCGCGACCGGCCGGGCGATGAGTCATACAGACAGGGAAGCGAGCGGCACGGCGGCGGCTAGTTTTATAGGGTAGCACAAAAACCTTCGGATGGTTGTTAGGCTAGCCGTAACAATATAATAAATGCTGAGCATTGCAAAGCTAATAGTATAATCCTCTAAAACTACGTAGTCGCCATATAATTGTATTTTGAACCTTAGTATGTGGCTATACTAAAAATCAGGAGTATTGAAATTTAAATAGATGAAACACAATTGTTTTAACGTAAACAAATAAAAATCGAGTTTGTACTAATTTCCACTATATTATTATTACAATCGTAACAATTGTTTTTCTTTATCTCTTGACAAAACATTGAACTATTTACCTTCATTATTGACCTAGGTCAATAATAAAGAGACTTGACACTTAATATATCAACACAAATATACGCCTCTAGCGATGAGAGATTATAAACCATACTGATGAGTGCGCACGCGTCAGTCGATCATGCAAATCTCTCCACAGTCTAGTGGATTGCTTCTGACAAGGTCTAGTGGTGCAGTGGTTAGACCCTGTGCTTGTGCCGCGGCGGCGGCGCCACGGGTTCGATCCCCGTCAGTGGCAGGAAATGTTTTTTAATGTTATATTTGTTTAATTTTTTTAATTTTGACTAGTCTTGCTTAGTTGCGCCTCTGAAGCGAGCGGAGGGCCATGCGTGAAGAGAAATATTAGACATTTTAAAATAGTAAACAAACGCTCTAAGTTCCGCCGAATTGTCAGTATGATTTATAACCACTGATCGCCCGAGGAGAGTAACACAAACGCATAATTTTTCACCTAGAGATTTTAGGCTCTTTTTTAGTTTTGACAACAAAAGCTACATAAGTTTTTAAAGGTATCTTAGAATTTCTTCGTTCAGAAGTTATCGAAATCTTATATTTCCAAAAAGCTTTATGCATTAATTTCTATGATTTATTTAGATATAATTACCTGTCTGCTCTCTTTTATAAATTAAAAAAAACAGAATTGTGACTTTTCACTAATTAGAAATGAACTGATCTAGAGATAGCTTTCCTAGCTCATCAGACAAACCCTAACGGCGTAACATCCTTTAGCAAGCAAATTTTTACAAATGTCGCAATTCTCGTAAAATCAATTATCGTTGATGTGATTACGAAATTTCAGTTTATCATCAATCAGAATGCCAAGGAATTAATCAAAATGTGTATTTTTCAACTCACATAGAAACAATTCCTTAGATATCTTAAAAACTGAAAAGGACGTTGGTTTAAAGATTTTCTGCCTCCGTATGTTTGAGTTGACCATTAATGGGTTGTAGTCTCTTATCCAGAAATAAATCGTACTTCTTTGCAATGTCATTGATTTAATGACTGTTGCTGGTTTCTTCGACCACGACATTTTTTGGGTGTCTGAAAAAAAAAAGATGTTATATTGTGTCCCTATTTAATTATTTTGACCCCAATGATTAAGAGCTCAAACACTCAACTGATTGCTGTATTTAAAGTATTTATTGTAATTATTTTGTTCCCAAAGACAGTAATGAATGATCTCCTTATTTAAACAATATCTGGCACCTTCAACGTAAAGAACACATTCCACCCAATACAAATTGCAAATTTATGTAATGCAGAGGAGCAAGAAGTTAAAAATATAGGAAAGAGTTAATAATAAATATTAGCCTACTAAGGCAGGTAATAATTTTTATTGTATAAGTCTATAAAAGTGAATATAGACAGAGCACAACTTTTGGCTAAGCATAACTGCAACTTCTAAGCTGCGAAATTTGTAGTGTTCAGGCTAGATATGATAGTGCATTGATCAGGTTGTATTAAAAACCCATAACTGCTTCACACCTTCATGCAACCTAAACCAACTTTTGCCTTTATGAATTTTTTTTTTACTGAATTTTATCTAGTTCAAATCTGTCAAACTTGAAACACAAAAGTACTAACCACAGTGTATCCACTAAACATATGTCTTCTTGATTCTGACTCTGTAAGAACTAGTGCAGTGCACTAACATATATCTGTAATTATTTTTGGCATATATTTTTCCAATTTCATCTTGTTCTAAGTTTACTTTGGAAAAAATGTCTGAATTAACTGCTTGTGTTATTTTCAGTAATGCTCCATTGTTATTGACATTGGTAGCAGCACTGGTACTCTGAAAATGATGCCCTTACTTAAACAATGTTTGGCGCCTTGAACTAGTAGGGAAGAATTTCCACACAAGAAAAGTTTCAGATTTATTCACTGCAGAGATAAGCAAAAGGGTTAAATTATCGAAAATATCTCATAATAGTTAACCTACTAAGGAAGGTAATACATTCTATGGTACAAGTCTATAATGGTGAATATAGACAGCAGCTTTTGGCTAGACATAACGGCAACTTCTATGCTGGAAAACATGCACGCTCGGACTCACTAAAGTTAGATCTAGATTAATGTTTTAACCCCGTGGCAAGTTTAAGCATATATCTTTTAAATATGCGAAACTTCTTAGTGGTTTTGGATTACCAATTAATAGTGGAGCCTTGAAATTCTGTCGGATTTTAGATTTATTTTACAGGTCAGCTTAAACCCCATGGGGTTAAAAACTTAGTCCTATAAGTTTAACATTAGTGAATCTGGCAGACAGTGTTTGGATTAGATATTATGATAATGCCATACAAATGACCCCAATTTAAGCAATAATATCATGAAAAGAGGAACTACATCTACTTGTCGGTTTTATGAGGTATAGGTAATGAAGAAAACATACCTGCAATGCTTGTGTAAATGGTTTTTTAAATATTGCTTCATCTGTTTTAAAGACCTAGATAATCAAAAGTTATATTATTCTTCTTTTGTTGACTAAACTCAATAGCCGACTCGTGAGCGCACTTGTCTTTTTATTTAAAATTTATGTGAGAATGAATTATTAATTGCATTTGTCTGAAGGAAAAAGGTATTCTACACTTTTTCGGCAGATTTCTTTCTCACTTTTTGGCATTGCCACTAGACAACTTGCCAGCACACGGCGAGTTCCAAGAAAATATTAAGGCCGGAGACGTAGACATGTAATTTTCAGTTGCTCAACAGTCAAACATGCAATTGATTCTAGTTTATTATTCTTGACAACATGCAACTAACGTGCGACATGCGACAGTATATCCGGCTCCCTTCCCTTCCCTCACACAGAGTTGGGGCTCACTACTGTGTTTATCTGGCGATCCCACGTTCACAACGTAATTAATTCTGGGGGATAAAAAGATAGTGCCATCAGTTGGAACACCCTGTAAATGCATTTTATTTTTGGACAGCATGATGCACACTTCGTTTCATGTATCCTTTAGCCTAATGACTAACTCACTCATTAGTTTAGTTAATAGTTGTAGTATTAGTATTAGTTTTTTCTCTGGGCTCTTGCTGCGGAGCGCGCTGTGATGTCATTCGGGAATATACGTCACAAGGCCAGTGAACGAGGTTCACCATACTTTTATCGGTTGGTACGCAACGCTGATTCGGCTTTGTTCGAACTTTATAGCTCATTATGTGGCGAGTATCTCGGGAGAGTCCCATCGTTCTTCGTGGTAGGGTGTCCAGATATGTATGTATGATATTTAGTGAATGTAATGTACGTATGTGTTTGGGTATGGAGTACTTAGTTTTAGTTGGGGGTTATTTGTTTATATATCTATTTCTTATCGTCGGTTAGTTTCCTGAAGGAAATTTCCCTCCTTCCCAAGGAGAGGGGGAGTTGGGGAGAGAGGGAGAGTTGTAACATGTAAAATTAACTTAAATTTGGTTCATATGAAGTCCATTTCATATGTTTTGCTGCCAAATATCCTTTTCGAATATTTATTCGGATTTCAACATCACTGCGCCATCATTCGGTTATGCCAATAAATGCAGTAAATATATAGCCTGATACCTGCTTTAAGGTTTTCAACACAGGGCTGAAATTCGTACCGGTTCCGTGATGTGGAGTATGTGCAGTAGCGCCGCGGTTGTCCAAAAATAACATTGGTACCATTCTGTACCAATGTCTAATTGTACTAGAATTATGGTTACAATTTATTAATTTATTTAATTATCTTTGATTATGGTCTGTATAGACGTTAGCCAGTTGGGGTAGGATCATATAATGGTTCTTTTCTTATTTAATCGCGAAATACGTATTTAAATGTGCAACATTTCATGCTACATAGGGCAAGTTCAGTACTAGTGAGATTAGTACCTACATTTAGAAGGTTTTTCTTTTATGGAAGGCTGGGTTCCTGGATGGGCCACGGCCATACTTCACTTTGCTACGGTCATTGGGTAGAACCGGTCGATAGCTCGGCATCTGTAGTTTTTTCAGACCATCTTAATGGGATTTTGAGCTAAGGCCACATAAATAGATTCTTGTATGCCTTATCTTTGGTTGCCTGTGTGTATTTTTGATGAATTACTTACACGGAACCTAATTTCTTTATTGATGGAAGTCTATCTGCCAGACTGGGAAAGTCACATGTCATAGAGGTTCCACACACCTATAAAACCCTCGTTAGAAACTTAAGTCCTTGGATTCAGGTAAATATTAAACAGTATTTAAACAATGTATTAATGAATTTAATATTCCTAAAGGAAAAATATATATTTTCTCTTAAAGTAGTCTATTTTTTTGTATGTATGTGCCACAGGCCGCGAAAGGATAAGGCCTATAATATACCGGTGAGGGTACCGTGACCTGTATATGGCTTAAACAGTCAACGTTGTCCAAGTATCGAAACATGCACATTTGGTGCACTTCACGACAATTTTTTTAGACAACGCAGTAGTACTTCCACGGTCGTTATTATAGAACTAAAATAACTACAACTTTTTTTGTCTCTCCCGCCGGGATTCGAACCCGGATCTCCTGCGAGGCAGGCGCGAATACTGACCACTATGGCTAGATACAATTAAATTATGTTATCTTCTAGATTCAAAGTGGTTTTAATATCTCTAATTAAACTTAAAATGTTATCACTAATCTAACAATCTGTAAATTAGATTTTTTTCCATTACTCTCTGATTTGACCACTTTAATCAAACTTGTATCTAAAAAATCGTTTTTAAATCTTTAGTTAAACAATTAATATCTTTTAGAGATAACCTACTAATTATTTTCACTATTTATAGTAGTTTTGCTATTCTTACTGTATTGGACTTCATTACATTATTCGCATTACCTGTGTAGCCACATAATGGGTCACCTTACCAAATTTAATTGTAAAGTATTAAATGGATTAGTCTTTATAGAATGAAATTCTCATTTCGGGGTTTATCAATGTCATATACTATAATATTATTTAGTTTTGATATTATTACAAGACTAAATTAAGGGTTTAGTGGTTTAATGAAGTTTTATCTTGCCGACTGAGGTAAGGGTGAGTGAACTTTCCTTTTGCTTACGTAACTAAGCTCAAATAATTAACAATTAACTGGTGATTTTGTCTCGAATTGCTCTGCTGGCCACAGGTACGGCCAATAACTTGTGTCTAGTGTTTTAAACGTTTTATCTCTTTATGGTTTTAATTTTACCTCTGCCACTCTTACTAGCTATTTGCTAGTTTGGTGCTCATCATTCTCGCACTTTACCTTACATAATCAACTAGTTGTGAGAAGTATTCAGTGGACACTGCTGGTGTAGCTGGATAGTTACTGAGACCCGGTATGTGATAGCATCCGTGCCGATTTGAGAGCCAAGAAATAGATAAGCCAAACCTATATTATTTTTATTCAATTGTACGTGAACGTTCTAACGTAATAATGAACTTTTTATCTTTGGTAAATTAGTAATTGCATTCTTATTAAATAATTTGATTCGTAAGTGTATCTACGGTTTATTCATTTGATTGTTCTTATGTTTGAAAGATACATTTGCTTACTAGAGTTCTTTTATTTGCAGAACTTAGTTTTTAGCTAGTATCGTAGCCATAAGTAGTGATTTCTAGCAATTAGTTTTTATTACACGTAAAGCCTGTGTAGTTTGCGCGCA
Source organism: Pissodes strobi (assembly GCA_016904865.1). Taxonomy (NCBI): domain Eukaryota; kingdom Metazoa; phylum Arthropoda; class Insecta; order Coleoptera; family Curculionidae; genus Pissodes; species Pissodes strobi. The sequence continues at coordinate 4,647 of JAEQML010078313.1, read as the reverse complement.
TTCTCCGAGCAAGGGTTTGCCGAACTGCGATCAGTGCGTATGGGAAGTTTGCAGTTTGGCAAATCGTTCGGCAACTCGCTCGTCTTTTCCCGCGCCGTGTCGGTAAATTTGCATGCATCAAAGAGGACGAGCGCTCGCCTCACTGATGTTCGTGGAGTCATCCACACGTCCAGACATTTGTAGTTCGCTTTTAACAACGGCTGGAGATTGTGAGAGTGGTTTTGATTCACCTTTCACTTAGTAAAAATATATCCTATAACCAAAAGGATATACGAGACGCAGGTTTTCATTGTTTAATTTTTTAACTCCTAATTTTGTTCTAATGATGAAAACCTGCGTTCATATATCCTTTTGGTTATAAGAGATAAATATAAAAAAATAAATAATCAAACATAATGAGAATACAATCACCACCATACATATTTAAATTGGCCGCCAAGAATTGTAACGAATCACAGCCTGCAACGTATCCCCAGAAGCAAATAATAAAAATGCGGGAAAAACATATTTCGGTACAAAATTTGTTCTATAGATATTAGTTGAAATCCCTCCATGCCATGTTTTCACAAAAAATGCAAGTGTTCAAATATCAATTATAAATTTTTATGTAACTTTTAAAACACATAATGTAGAATTAAACAGAAATTATACGATGAAGACTGATTCGATGTTTAATAACAGTATAAGCCAGATTGGCCTCACTTTGTACGTAAGTCACCAAATGTATATTCTGTAGATAAGAAGAAAATTCATAATAATTACTCATTTCTATATATATATTGCAACTTGCACCCAAAAGCCAGCAACTTTATTGGACGTGATCGTAACAATAATAATAATAAATATTATTACTGTCGGCTAAGACCCTGTTTAATTGACGTTGTTTTGTAGTAGGTTCTAAAGTAGATGTTTGTGAAATGATTATCCCGAATAATTACAATTCTTTAAGTGACCAGTCAATACTGGCAATAAAACACAAATGGCCATTCTTTTTATTTCTATTTTTCTTTACTTGTACAGTTTAATGAAAACGCCGGATTAATTTATAGAAAATAACCTTTAATCTAAAAAAACTGGAATACAACATTAAATGAATTTACATATTAAAGGAAACATGTACATAAGAAAGAACATATTATTTGCGAGAATTAAGTTACGATATTTCAATCAGGCCCCGAACCAAGAAGTAAACCGTGGCCGCTTAATAAACAAATCCAAAGTATGTGCCCTTACACTGTGCTCTACGCTCGATACATTGACATTACTCATTCGGAAAATATAATAATATGCATACCACCTCGTATACATGCACATACTAAAGATAATTAGTAACAAGCTGAGAGCGTAGCTGATAAGATCTGACCAAGACGTATAATATATATATTTTTAGATACCCCCACGGAATTACGTCATAAGGTTCTTTTGGGGGGTTGTCCCGTAGGATCTTTTCTTGTCCCGCAGGCTCTTTTCGCGTCCCGTAGGACTATTGTACCCTTTGTTTAAGAATCTTAACACTATTAGCCCAACTTGTTATTCGGATATAAGAGAGTTTAATTTTACTTGAACATCTTTGGTCACAATCACCTCCCCATCCGAAATCTAACTAAAATCGCTCAATTTACGAGAATCTGATCACCCTAAAGCATGAGGTTTTGAAAGTACGACCGTGCCTTAAAATGATGTCTAAATATTAAATCGTAATGAATTTAAGTGAACCCAAATAATTTACTTATCTGTAAAGAAGCCGTCTGGACTCCCCTGCGAGTTGCGCCTATGGCTGAGGTTTTAGGATTTGTTCTTAATTTCATTTGGCTCAGGAAAATTACTGATAAGCTCAATATCTTTGCAAATTTATATAAGCGGTGTGAGAAACTTGACTCTAATTGGATATCAGAATATGTGAAAATTTGAATAAGAGTTTTGGCGAGTGGAATCGGACACCAGTCTCTAGCCAAATTTCAAAAGTGGGGTTATTTCTCAAAATATCGAAAAAAGTTATTAGAAAAAGTTTTTCTAAATACAATTTTCAGACCATATGCAGAATTTTAGCTACATCAGATAATGTTGTTTTTTTGCCTATTTTTTGTAAATTGGACCGCTGTGGCAAAATAAGACTCAACGCAACCTTCATACAACTTCTTAGTTTTGACAATACTTTATTCCAGGTACATTTTCTTCAAAGTAACGCCATAATAAATGTGTGTTTTTCTACAAAATCCAAATTGGCCTATTAAAATTTGGTCACATGTGATGCAAAGTTCATTTGTTTTCGACCCTGTATAAAGTAGCTTCATAAAATATATATTTTTGAAAAGGTAGTTGGTGTCTAAAAGTAATACAGTATGATTAAGGAAATAGTTTAATTGAAAAGGGTCCAATTTTCTAATAAATAATCGTAAGTTATATCACAAGTGTTGAATATTTTTTGAATATACTTTGACATTTTTGTGTCAAATTTGTTATAAAAAATATCACGAGACTAAATTTCTTTAAACAGAAATTTAGTCGAGTGGAATTTTTATAACAAATTTGGCGGAAAAATGTCAAAGTATATTCAAGAAAAATATTTAACACGTCGAGTGGTATGTGACATGACTATATACTGAGAAATGAATACATAATATTATTATGTTAATAAATAATATTTATTTTAATGGAAAAACATAAACAATAAGGAATGTAAAATAGAAACAACAAGGAAAATTAACTTTTATAGTAATAGTTAAATACACAATTATTATACACGGAAGCAGTTTCTTGACGATGATTGTACGCCATTTTCATCTGAAGTAGCTAGACCAAGAGATGTACCGGAACTTGTCTCTCTGAGGTTTTGAATAATATTTTTGTGATGCGACTCGTCTAACTGTAAATATGGTTTAAGTAATCTTCATTTTAGCTTGAACACCTACTCCAGACTTAGATAAAGTGCTAACTGCCGTTGCTCTATGTGAATAGTTAGTAATTTTTACCTTTGCTGTAATTAAACCAATATTAAACCGATCTTCTTTGCACCTTGTTCAGTCCATTTTGAAATAGTATTCTTTCTAACAGGACAATCTTTAAGCCAATTTCCATTCTTCCAGTTCGCATTAACGGTTAAAACAATCTTGGTGATTTTACATTATATCCTTTCTTAGATATTAGCAGGTGAAAAATACGTACAGGATACATATTGTTACGTTTTTCCCGTGGGTTCTTAACAGAATTACAACTTTGCTATTTTCAACTAATACTCTCTTTATTCACTACCACTGTATACAAATTTAACACTCTAAACAACTCTTATAACTTTACTACTAATATCCATTCAACACTCAATGATTAACTGAACTGAACTAACTAACCGACTGACCAACATTCGCCTTAGGTCTGCTTATATATAATCTTAAATCTATCACGAATATTCGGGAAGTATTCCGACGCCACTCTATATGATCTCGACGAGGCCATCGAGATAATTCCAGCTACCCGAAACTTCGCGGCGGGCCGGTCGATGATTCATACAGACAGAGAAGCGAGGGGCACGGCGGGGCGGCTAGTTCTATAGGGTAGCACAAAAACGTCCGGATGGTTGTTAGTCTAGCCGTAACATTGCCTCCCTCTTAATTCTGATCGTCCCGATCAGCTACTTCATGTCCGTGATATGCTTTCAACCTGTCGAGGTGGACAACTTTCAGTTTGCTTCTGGGGCTACGCTGAATTCTATACACAACGTCATTAATTCTTTTGACGACTGTATAGGGTCCTTCCCATACTGGTGATAGCTTGGGAGATCTTCCTGTCTTCCTTTGCGTGTTATATAACCAGACTTTATCGTTCATCCGAAATCCCCTAGAGTTAGCTTGGAGATCATATCGAGCCTTGATTCGGTCACTGGCGAGACGTTCAAACGGTAGTCCCACATCATTCTGTTTCATCTTCCCACTGGATCTTGTCTGGGGTCCTTGACTTGAGGTACAGGTTGAACACTGATGGCACCATGATTTCACATCCTGGCAGTAGTTGACCCAGTAAAATCTGTCGCGGATCTTGTCAATCATTCTGTTAACTCCGAGATGAGCCCCAACCTTTCTATTATGTACTTCGTCCAGAATTTCCGATACCCTCTTCCTTGGTACCACTAACTGCGTCTTCACTACTTTGCCATCGGCGCTTTCCCAGGCTCGTTTAAGGAGTCCATTTTCAACTACCAGGGAGTCCCACTGAGCCCACAGAGATTTAAAAGTAGATCCCTTAGTTGAAATATCTCTCCAGCTTGGTCTTGGTTGACGTTCTTCCTTAGCTTTTAGTAGCAGTGCTATTTCATTATCCTCAAGCTGATCCTTCTTCAGTTGCTCTGTGGTCCACTGCTGATCAACCTTAAACCTGATTCGCCTAATGGGAGTGATTCCTTCTCGTTGGTCAGTTCTTTGGCGATGTTTATAATTATCCTCACATAACCTTCTGGATAAAGCATCTGTATTACTATGCCATCTTCCTTCCCTGTGCTTAGCCTTAAAGTTATATTGTTTCAACTCTTCCTGATTTGGTTTTAAACTGCTGTTGTCTCTGGATGGAGCTGTAGGTCGTAGTTGTACTCGACAGTCTCTCTTAAAATGCCCAATGTTGCCACATATATAGCACTGATTTGAAACATTTCGGTTA
>JAEQML010078310.1:0-12492 GCA_016904865.1 Pissodes strobi | reverse complement strand
ATAAGCTTAGATATTAACAAAAAAATGGCTGTAGCGATGGACAAAAAGCTTAGGCCAAGCACCGTATTCAATCCGCCAGAATAAACAAATACATTTCCACGTTGGAAGCAGGATTCTATAAAATTCTTACTTTGCACGAAGGCACCATCTATCAGGGCTCTTAGGATCAATAAAATGAAATTTAATAAGGATTTCAGGCTTATCTTGAAGCATGTACGCGGTATATTGCATATTCAAAGCAGCAGCGCCGCCAACTTCAGATATATCACGACATTCTAACTTTCATCAATTTTGCGACAATTTGGTCTTATATCGCGCAATTTTTTTCCGATTCGATTTTGGTGCTAATGCGGGACCTGTTTCCTCCAAAAATTGTTACTAGTAATATGTTTTGTAATTTTTAGCCCCCAATCAATATTGCGTAAGCAACGAAGGTGATTCGCTATAACAAATGCTTTGCAAAGATCCCGGATAAATATATGTTATGTGATAAGCAACTGGAATTTGAGTATTCTCTAATTTCCTCGCCTTAATTTGTAAATGTTTATATCAGAAACAATAAACTGGCATGTTTTTCAGTCTAAAACAATACGGATGCTAATAAAAATAAATAATCGATGTTATAGTTATAGCTGTCTAACCAGTCCATAAGTCGATCGTAAATGGCCAATTTAAACACGACATCGGAATAAAACCGATCTAAATTCGTTTAACGGCAATAACTGCAATACAACGAACTGCACGTAATCATTTACGCTGAATCGTGCATATTTCTTGCTTCGTTCCGGTTCAATGAAGAAACTTCGGAAATTTTCCTAATAAATTTCCCATGGAGCGGGCTGGGCTGTTCCGACCTTGGTATAATTTGTCAAAAACTTTCCGGTCTTTATTAACTTTAGCGAAACTTCCGAGCAGTGCAAGATAAGCATAAATCACTAACTAAACGGGGATAAATAGTTATGTTGTATCTACTCCATAATTCCGGATGGAAAGGCATCTTTGGAAACTACTTTTTACCTATGAAATATTTGCAAAACTAGTCTAAAGAGATTATTAAAAACCTAAAGAAGGTAATTGATTAATATGCATGCACAGGCGAAACGTCATATTTAAAATCTGATATTACCTTAGTGTAACAAAGAAAAATAAAATGTCAATGAAAATATATAAATCAAAACATTAAAAAATATTTTTTAACATTTTTAAAACCAGTGCGATTCACTCTCACCATATTCAACTCCGAGTTGGAGTTGAATTCATCAACTTTGTTACAATCGAACCCACTTTATAGTCTCCGAGATGCTTATAGCGCTCGAATTTGGGACACTCTGTACGCATTTATTTTAAACCGTAATATTTGCTATACTTATACTCCTGAATCTGCTGAGTTCGAAGGCGAGTACCGTTTTCATAGAAAACGATTACGATTTTTTTCAATTCATTATAGTTGTTTTACAGTTTTTACCTTGACTTCGAGTCTCTATAAAATACGTGAAACATCATAAGGATGGACGAATATTTTAATATTTATAGAATCATTCCTTCTCTATTTAACAGCAAAAACTGCAGTTTTCTATCGTATTTGGTCTCTTTTAAATCGCGATTTTCTGACGGCCTGCAATTTTGTACGTTTCGTCATCGACGCTACGCTATCGAATTAGTTAGCAAACGCATTTTTATTGATTTTAAAAATTTTCGATATTTTGAAGGAAGGTAAAAGTTCGATATCGACACATCAATTTTTTGAATATTTGGGAAAAATTATATTTTTTGCTGCTACACATACTTTTGAGCCTGCTGAATATGAGTACCTTTTTGACGAAAAACGATTAGTTTTCGAGAAATGATTTTTTTGTATAAAATTCATTACGGTTTTTAAAATTTTTCAAAATAGAGATTATAAATAATCTAAAATTTAGTTTGCAGATGAAATTAAACTATTACAGGTAAAATTAAGAACAAAATAAAATAAAGAACGAAGCAATAAATTGAAATTAAACTTAAAAAATACTTAACAAAATAGAAAACCAACAAACATAATTAAAACTGATGTAGGGTTTACACTGCATTTTCATGGAATTTCTAATTCTAATACTAAAACGCACTAAAAACGCATATAAGTGCGAAATAAAATAAAAAGGGTAAACCACCTAAATCACCTAAAACATATCAAGGAATAACATAGCATACGTTAAAGCAGTTGAACACGAAATGCACGACAATAATGAATGTCCGGGTCTCCTGGGACTATCGCAAGTCTGCAAGGCCAATTATGCAGTGCAAGCGGTGCCAGGGGCTCGAGCATACATGGACATTCTCTCAACAACAATATTAAAGTTAAAAGATAAGCAAGTAAAGATTTTAATTAAAAACAAACCTAACACACGAGAGTCGTGTTTGCAATACCCGGCTCGGGGAGTGGAGTTCAAGAGCGCCACCAGTTCTTACCAACTAAACTGGAAAAGCTCCGTTGGTATTGTACGGGGTTGTTAGGCACGCTTATCAAACTAAGAAACTCAATCTTAACTTAACAAGAAAACACAATCTAAATGTACGGATCAATTAATTGGCTTCTAAGGTTTTTTTCAACAGCAACAATCTTAGAGTGAAATTTTTGCAATTTAAAGGCGACGAGAATTTAATTCAGGAGAATATTTAAAAAAAAAGTTTATGAAATTGTCGAATCTAACAGACGAAGGAATGTCAAAAGACTATTAAGTAATTAATAGTAATGGTACAATATGATGATTGTACTGAGACCAATTCTGTTGTTAACTCAGTACTGTATGCCTTACACCTAAACGCTCTAGACACTACAATCCGAAGTGATCACCTTGGTTTACCTAAGCTTATTGCATATACGTATGCGTGCGCTAGTAGCTGCACCAATTATACATGTAGCGATAATAATATCAATTGATAAATGGCCTCATTAATTATATCAATCAACCAGATAAACATATAAATAAATGAAATCAATCTAAATTAAAGCTTGGCCGACAAGACTAGATTTATATTTAAATATTAAAAACGATTATTAATCGGCAGGAAAAATATCAATCAAATATATGTCAATAGTATTTACGATACCCCATTAGATCCGATTCGTCAAGTTCATAACATACTAAGGACGGCCGCAACATCACAATGAGCCTAAATAAATCAAACACTAAATCCTAACAAATACCTAATTTTAAAAAGAAAAATGGTGCCAAAACACAATAATAGAAGTAAGGCCAAAATCCACATATCACAGATAGAAATGTGTTTTAAACATTGGCATTATTAATTATTGATCTAGACAACTTGTTAAATTTGTTCAAAGATACATTGAATATGTCTAAATCCAATCTATTTAAAAGTCTTGCCATTCTATTTAAAGGCGCACTTTGGCCATAATTGGTTCTGTGATGATTGACAAAGAGCAAGTCATTATGTCTTGTATGTCTCTGTGGTACCAAAATTGAAACTTGATTTAGCAAACTTGGGCAGTCTATATCACCAGTCAAAAGCTTAAACATTATTTTTAAATCCAAAAGGGAGCGTCAATCTTCAAGAGTGTCAATCCCAAGGAGCTTTTGTAGGAGATTGTAATCTAATTCCTCTATGGGTATTTTTAGCTAAAAATTTATTACCTTTAAAAATCGTCTTTGGATCCTTTCAATCATATTTTTATGATAATAAGGGTTATATACAGGACTCGCATATTCAAGAAGAGAACGCACCAAAGAACAATATAAAACCTTAAAACAATTTATGTTACTAAACTCACTAAGTGATCTTGATATGAAGCCTAACAGTCTCAGAGATTTATTAGATATATTCTCAATATGGAGGTCGAAAGTTAACTTATGATCAAGGGTAACTCCAACATCCTTTACAGAGTCTGCTCTAGTCATTATATCACCATTGATACTACTGCTGGATTTTGAATTCTATAAAATGACATTGACATACATTTTTAAATATTTAGAGAGAGTTTGTTATCAAGACACCACACTCCAAACCTGTCCAAGTCCTTCTGAATGTTCAAACTGTCATTGGGATTTCTGATACAGTTGTAAATTTTAAAGTCATCTGCATATAGCAAGAAATGGGAGTGCTTAATAGTATAAGAAAGATCATTTATGAACAGATTGAAGATAAGTGGGGACAGATGACCACCCTGTGGTACTCCCGATGTTACATCAATAGCCATTGATCTTACATTATTTATGCTAACCAACTGACATCTACCAGACAAATAACTCCTAAACCAGCCCCAAAGAGGCCCAGACACCCCATATCCAGTGAGCTTCCGCAACAAGATGGGATGACTCACCCTGTCGAAAGCCTTGGAGAAGTCAGTGTAGTTTGCATCAACCTGGCACCTCCCCTCCAAGGCCTTCAAAAGGTATTCAGTGTAGACCAGTAAATTTGTAACTGTAGAGCGTTTAGCAAAAACCCATGTTGTTCAGGACACAATTTCTGATGAAAAAATGGAAGAATTTTATTGTGCACTATCTTCTCAAAAATCTTGCCAAACAAAGATACCTTACTTATTTCCCTGTAATTTTTTATATCAGTTCGCAATCCATTTTTAAAAATTGCTGTTAAGAAACTAACTTTCCAAAAGTCAGGATATTTGGCTGTACTTAAAGAGATATTATAAATCTTACATAATATTGGAGAAAGAACAAAGCGACAGTTATAAACAAAAGAATAAGGCAAATCATCTGGCCCTGATGATAAATTAGATTTAAGAGATTCAACAGCCTCAAATACCTCCATCAAGTTAATATGAACATTGCTAAGGCACTCCGGATAATCAAAATTTAAATGTACATTTATTGGTGAATCACTACCTGTATCCGCATACACAGATCCAAAGAACGTAGCAAACATGTTTGCTATCTCCTGAGGATCATGCGACACATGATCATTAAATGACATATTATTTGGTAAAAACATATCATTATTTTTACTATGAATATATCTCCAAAATAATCTAGGATTTCCCTGAAAACTGTCCTCCAAATTACCCACATACCCACTTCGAGAAGCTCTCGTTAGTTGCCCACACAACTGCCTAGACTGAGCAAACAACTCATAGTCATGAAGTAACCCCGTTTCCTTATATATTTTATGCATGGCTTTCTTATGTATAATCGCCTGTTTAAGTTCAGGAGACATCCAAGCTGGGAAATTTGAATTTTTGGCCCTACATCTAGGAACAAACAAATCTATTGCTAAATACAAAATATTATAAAATTCTTCAATAACAGAGTTGACGTCATTATATTTTAAAATAACATTCCAATCATATCCTGCGAGAAATAAATTAATATCTCTGAAGGAGGCCAACTTAAAATTATAATAAAAATAGTCAAATTGCAATGGTTTCATATCACTCTCTACGACAATTACAAATTCTAAAGTAGGATGATATTTATCACACTTTATGGAAGGATTATGGACTAAATTTACCTCCAAACTTTGATAATCAGTGAAAATTAAGTCTAAAAGGTTTACAGAAATATTTGGTATTTGATTACATTGATAGAAATTTAGAAAGGCAAAGTAATTAGAAATTGCTTCAACCTGATCCGAGATACGTCCACCAGCTCTAGTTCCATCATTCTCATTAATACAACTTATATGGGGTAGGTTGAAATCACCAGTCAATACCACCATACTGTGTTTATGCCTTTCAAGAATATAGTCCACACAAAGGTAGTATTCTTGATAATTCTGGACAGGAGACTGTGGTGGCAGATATGTGCATCCAAATAGAACAGTGTGGGAGCCAATCCTTAAAGAGACAAATACCTGTTCAAGAGACAGATTTTCAGTCATTAGCAATATTGAAGAGTATTGCTTTTTCACTGCTATCATAACTCCACCACCTCTTGTATTTTGACTCGTATTGATACTCCTGTCACAACGGTAGATTACATAGCCATGAAGCTCCATCTCCTCACTTATGACACCTTGGGTAAGCCATGTCTCCGTAAACAATAAGACATCATAGTTATCCACTAAGGCTAACTGTCGCAGACCATCATGCTTATTAACTAAATTTCTTACATTCTGGTAATGTACACTCAATTCAGAAACTTGTTTTTGGGTGCCTGCTGAAAATTTGGTGAACTATTATTTCTGGATTTACTGGATTGTGGATTATTACGAGGTATATATTCTTCAACTTTATCCCTTGGCCTTAAATTGAAGTACCTTACCACAACATGGGAAGGCCAAAACATGGCATCCATAAATGTATTGACATACTCGTTGTTAATGCCTACTTTAAATGATGAGGAATAATCATCCTGCCTCAGCATTTTAACTATGCACACTGTTTTGTCATTACATACCAACTTATTTAGAATGAATTCCTGGATCACTCTATCAGAAGCACCAATGGAGACTCGTCCAACATAAAACCAAGTTTTAGTTGGCACTCCAGTGAAACTACTTGTGGGACTCGAAGCCGCAGACATAGGAACCATTCCTGAACCCCTTAGAAAAAAATTAGATTTTTTAGTTGTGTCAGAGTTTTTGGAAGCAGTCTGTTGATTTAATGAATGAAAAGCACTAGAAATAGCATTTTCCACTTGATCGGGTGAAATCTCTCTTTGATTACTATGAAAGATTTTATCATTTTGTACCTGAATATTCCTTGGATTATTCTGAGGAGATTTTTGAGATTTACAGTTTTGAACTGTCAAAAAGTTAGATTCATATTTCCCATTTGAGGATTTACTGCTTTTTTCACTGGATTTACATGAATCTGCGTGGTTTTTGGTGGTAATATCCACAACAGGATCAGCACTCACAAGTACACTTGGCTCAAGAATGACTGATCTAGAGCTCAATTGTTTTTGTTGTACCGCCTCTGGCAAAGATACCGAAGGCAGAGATGGACTCCCATTATCAACGGCATCGGTATCAACAATGACGTCAGTGATGTTTTTACTAAAAAGAGTTGGCAACACCACCTGGTCTCTATTACCAGGAGGTGGCACTGGCAACACCACACCACCTGTCAAATTAGTAGCTGCTTGGGCCAGAAAAGAAGGAGAGACAGAACATGGCAAACTAACCTCACTTAATTGTTTTGGATTACCATCTATACTTTTACCCAAAATTACCAGTTTTTCCTCCAAGAAATCGATCTTTTCACGCAGCAAATCATTTTTCTCCTGTAGGTCAAACACCAAGGAGCTGAGGAGACCATTGTTTTTGGTATACAGTCTGATTTTTTCATCTCCTGTCATATTCACCAAGCCGTTATTTTAGGCACATTCGGAACAAGTTATCTCGCAAACACTTGCTATCACAAAGCCAGGGCATCTAACAACACAATAACAGTGGTAAACGCTTTCACAAAACGTACATTTAATCGGTTTTTTTTTACTTTTTTACAACATAAATTGCAAAATTTTGTAGGAGCAACAAAACTATCAACACTGTCGGCCGCCATCTTGTATGTATATTAATAAGTAGTGGAGGTAAGAAGTACCTCTGGTGGAGGCGCCGGGCACCTGTAGTAAAACCCAGGCACTGCAATGGTACTCGATAGCCCCGATCGTAAAACTGGCAGTGGGGTAATTCGGTGATAAAACTGCAGTGGGATTGCCGAGTGATAAAACTGGCAGTGGGATAGCCCGGTGATAAAACCCTCTCTTGAGTCGGAGGGCTGCTGGAGAATCAACGGCCTTGATCTTCTAAGATGAGCTCGGAAAGCTTCTAGTGTAGTACAAATATCACAATAACTTGCTAGTGACGAGCACTGATTAGGGACTCACTGCCATATCTCCTAGAAGGGTAGTATTAACACAATACAGAGAGTTGAGTCCACTATGACTGCCCTAAAGCAAAATGCTTTCTCTCACACCGATGGGTATTTCTAGAAGAACCCTCTATCCGTTTCAGTAGATTTGCCTTCCACGAAGAGAAAAAAACTTCGAATCAGGAAGAAAATAATGTAGGGCCGAGAAATGCCTAACGATTCTAACGGTTCAAAACGAGGAATAATTCTAAGATAATTAACGACTTAGTTCTCGTTTATTATGGTTGTAAACCGACGGCGGAAGCCACAATTAATGAACAAAAATTAAGCTTTTCAAGAAATACTAGGAAATATTCCTAAACGAAATAATAAACCTTTAAAAATCAAAATCGAAAGCAACAATTATCGGAAGGTAGCCCATTCCTACTACTCGGAACTACCAAACGAATATTACAAAAATTGCAGCCTGCCGCGTGGAAAGATAAATATGAGATTCCCAAGCAAATCAGAGGTCCCAAAAAGTTATCAGAAGTTATCAGCCGGTAACTTGAAGTAAAGCAAATCAGGAGTCTCAAAAAGTTATGAAATGTTTAAACAGAAAGTAGAATATGAATTTGACGGACCCAATGAGGCTTTACAGTAAGCTTTATTAACCCAATTCTTAAAAATATAGCATGGCCAGCAAACATAATTAATGTAATATAAATTAAGCAAAGGTATATTGAGAACATATTATCTTATTTTAATGGTTTGATCAAACCTAAGCGATCTGTGGCTCGCTTATCAACTGAAATAAATATAGTCACAAAGTGCCTGAGGGCAACATAAGAGAAAGAGATGACCAAAATAGTCACTTAAGGCCACAACAGTGTTATAAAAGCTAGTACAAATATATCATTAACCTATATGTAGAATAAAATTAATTAATATTAATAAATGCGACAACCTTAAGCTTATTGACAACCAATCGAATCAATAAATTTAAAATCAATTAACCGAAGAGGTCAATACTCAATAACTCTTACCGCACAATATAGCATCTTTTGTTGCTAAATGCAGCATATAAAAAGAACTTTAAAATCTTTTACACTGGCTAACTCAGACTGTATACAAACGGGCATGGAAATGCTCGAGATGTGCTGGAAACCACCAAATCATAGAATATAACAGCAATGTTGAAAAATGTTCCAATTGTAATGAGGCACATAGATCTATCGACCTAGCCAGCCCTGTTTACAACTATAAAGTAGACCAGTCGCAGCCATCACAGCGTTCAACTGGTTGGACGTACAAACCAGCACCGCCGCCTGCCCGTCCTGCATGGCATGGGACCAGGGGAGCAGAACAGAACCTTAACCTCGACAAGAACTGCCCACCGTTAGTGAGAAACAGTGTGCGTAATGCTGCTAGTGTAAATATCCATCAAAACGTAAGTAATAGCAATCCATTACCCATGGATCAACACACAGTAAACACATTCAATAAGCTCCAAAGTATAACAATAGAATCAATACACTTGTAAACATAGATGAATTACTTAAAGCACTGGATCACTTTGCAGACCTGTTAGGGGCCTGCGGAGGCAATAGACAATCTATAGTAAAAAACATCACTCAAGTTCTTCTCGACTGATGTCGGAAAGTACGACATTTAAGCGTTTAACTCAAGTGCTTCCTGTAATTCACTATTATTTTAAGATTTTAGTGCCAGGTGTGTATATTGTATATAGTTTATGTTGTGATTGTCATTACTAAATAGGTTTTTCATAGAGTTTTCCTATAGAATACACGAATTTGTTCTTTTATACAGCAACACAAGCACACTACGCACAAACTGCCATGGGTAACTACATTCTAAAATACTACCGTGAAGGTTTATGTTTGAGAGTGTGTGCTCATAGCTTCTTTGCTGGTACTTAGAAGCTCTTAGGCTATAGATGGTTAGAGTAGCTAGCAGTAAGTGACATGTAACGTAAATGATGAATAAAATGATGCTATGCTATGCAATTACTTCTCCATTGAACAGTGAAAGCTGCAGTTTTCTGTCATGTTTAGCTAATTTTTGAATCACAATTTTCCGAAGGCCTATGAGTTTAAACGTTTTCCTCGCGAATGGGGTACGGACATGCATTTCCCCCACAAGCTTTACCATTCTTTCATCTGGCATTCTTCTTACGACTGTAGTCTCTTGGCCTTTACCTCATTTAGTATGTTACCACCCGCATACAGTTATTAAAGTTCTTGGTTAGTTTTTATACGGTATATTCCTATTATTTCTTCTCTAGTTGGACCAAATATTCTCCTCAGCACACGTCTTTCGAATATCTTGAGTCGATCTTCGTTTGCAACCATATATTACTATAAGTTTTATGATTGTAGGTACTGTATATGTGTAGTTTGATTTTTCTGGCAAATTCCCATGATTTCATTAAACCCTGGAGAGCAAAAAGGCATCTGTATCCGGCTGTATCACTTATGTTCGTGTCTAGATATTTAAATTGTCTTGCTCGTACGAAATTATAGTCTGCAATCGAGAAGTTTTGCCCTATTCTGTCTCTGTTACGAAAATTCCTACTGAGGTACATATATTTTGGTCTTGTCCTCGTTTATTTTAAGGCCTAATGTTTCTGCTTCCTTTTCGAACCTTAGGATGGCGTCTTTAAGATTAATCCTGCTGTTGCCAATTATGTCCACATCATTTGCGAAGGCCTGGTGGAATATAGCCGTCCTTCCTGGTGGAATATAGCCGTTGGTGTCTCAATCTTGGCTTTTCTAAGTGTATATTCTAGGGCTATGTTGAAGAGGTGGGGTGAAAGCGAGTCACCATGTTTAAGTCGATTATTGAGATCAAAGAAATCAGAGTAGCTCTGTCCCACCCTTATCTTGCATCTTTTATCCTCTGTACACATCATTATTAGGGAAATAAGCTTTTTTGGAAAGCCCAGTTATTGCATTGCTTCCCACAACTTTGCTCTACATACTCTATCGAATGCCTGTTTGAAATCAATGAACATCTGGTGGAGTTCCCTGTCAAATTCCCAGCATTTCTCCATTATTTGTCTAATGGTGAAAATTTGGTCTATAGTAGACCTTTTAATTCTAAACCCGCACTGGTAGTCCCCGGCTATCTCCTCCGTATATGATTCAATTTTCTCCCGCAGGATACTAGAGAGGACTTTATAGCATGTATTTAGCAGAGTTATTCCACGATAGTTTGAGCATTTATTTTTGTCTTCTTTTTTATGGATAGGGAATACCACGCCTTCCTTCCTCGGTTCTGGTAGTAATTCGGTGTTCCAAAGGCCTTGGATGAGCTTATGTATGGCCCTATGCAGTGTTTCTCCACCAAATTTTATACACTCGGCAGGCATGCCGTCACTACCAGCAGCTTTGTTGTTTTCTAGTTTCTTTATGGCTTTAACTGTTTCCTCGTATGTTGGGGCTGGTATCTCTATTTCAGCTGTCGATATGCTTATGGGTGTCGTATCTGTATTTATCTCTTCGTTGAGTAGTTCGCAAAAGTAGTTCCTCAATCAGGATCTCTCTTTCGTTGGTTATCAATTGTCCGTTGTTTGTTAAGATGAAGATTTCGGTTCTGGATTGATATCCTGTTTTATGCTTTGTTAATCCCTGAAAGTATTCTTTTATTCTGTTGTTTTGTTTGTTTTCCTCCATTTCTCTTATTGTATTCAAATGGTGATCTCTCTTTTTCTTGTACCGTCTTTATGAAAAACAATTAGTTTTTGAGATATGATTTCTTTATAAAATTCATTACAGTTTGTCCACTTTTTATCTCGATTTCGAGCCCCTATAACACACGAAAAAAAATCAAAGAAGGTTGAATAATTCAGGATATATAGAATTTAATTTCTGTTGAATAGTGAAAACTGCAGCTATTCTACCGTAATTGATTAATTTTTGATTCACGATTTTCCGAGGGCCTGCGATTTTGAACGTTTTTATGGCGCAATGTGTGCGAATAACTGGAAATTCGGACCGACTCGACTAGAGAAAATTCATTAATATTTTCTCTTCATCTTCGCTAGAGAATTAGGCAGCAAAACGCTTTTTTAATGACTTTAAAAATTTTGTTTTTTTGAAGAAAGGTAGAAAGAATCCATAACGTCACGTAATTTTTTAAAAATTTTAGGAAAAATCAAATTTTTTGCTACTATACTTATACTTTTGAACTTGCTGAATTCGAAAATGGGCACCGCTTTCATGAAAAAGTATTAGTTTTCGAAATATGATTTTTTTAATAAAATTGATTGGTATTTTCTTCATCTACGATATCGAATTAGCTAATAAACGAATTTTTATCGATATTAAAATTTTTCGATTTTTTAAAGGAAGGATTCGATATCGACACATCAATTTTTTAAATTTTTGGGAAAAATACAATATTTTGCCGCTATACCTAGACTAACGAACCTGCTGAATTCGAAAATGAGTACCGTTTTCATGAAAAACCATTAGTTTTCGAAATATGATTTTTCTCAGAAAGTTCACTTGGCACATGTGCATCCGCTCGCTTCGCTCGCTCCGGGGACGCAACCAAACAAAACTTACCCAAGGCATATCCAAAATGAAAAAAAAAAAACAATTATTTGATTTTAAAAAATCTGAGGATCCACCACATTTGAGCCGAAAAAAACCCAAAGTTCGAGTTTTGATACAAATTTCCAGCAACACTTCACAAAAGCATTACTTAATACACAACCG
>MU196590.1:0-10890 GCA_016904865.1 Pissodes strobi | reverse complement strand
ATTATTATTATTATTATTATTATTATTATTATTATTATTATTATTATTATTAAGCACCATGATTAAAAGCTGCTTATTTAAATTTTGTCGAATTGTAAGCATAAAATTTATATATTAACTTTTTGATATATTTTTGTGATAATCTAAGCATGTGTTGATCCCATTTGAGGTGTTTGTCAATTACAATTCCTAAATATGTTGTGTTGTCAACTTGACCTAAGGATATCTATGTATAAATTCAAATGTTCCGGACAGTTTATAGCTGTGAGTGAAAAAGCAATATACCTAGTTAGTTTTTGAGACATTTAGTGACAGTTTAGAAGAGTCCAACCAGTGTTTCATTTTACTTATGCGATCAATTGCATAGTTTCTCACCAAGTCTCATGTTGCCAAAAAAACTAACAGCTGTGTCATCAGCATATCACATTACTGAACCATTCTGAATTGAAATTGTAGTCAGAGAATTCATGTATGCAATAAAAAGAATTGACCCCAGTACAGTATCCTGCGGAATGCCCATCTTAACCTTACGAGGGTCATTCACTGTATGTTAATTTTAACAGACTGTGTTCTGTCATTCAAGTACCCCTTACTCCATAAGATTCCAACACCTTAAGAAGTAGACCATGGGGCACCGTGTCAAATGCCTTTGCCAGATCCAAAAAAAAAACAGCTAGACACTTTTTGCCATTGTCCAGATTATTAGTGACCTGTTCACACAATTAACATTACCGCATCCGTTGAGACCACTCCTAAATCTAAGCTGACATTCAGACAAAATATTATTTTGGTTAAAAAATTCCACCTAACGATCCTTGAGACCTTTTTATTATTTCATTATATTTTCGTTTTTATTAGCTGGCATTAAAAACATACTGGCAGCATACTGCTGATGTTATTTGAAGGGGCGACTTTATTTCTTTATACATGTTGCACAGTATTAGAATCCGATGCTTCATTTATAACTTTATAAATTTTTTTGAGACCAATACTATTCAGAATTTTAGCCTTGTAAAAGTCAGGTTTACGTCTCTGAATCAAGTTGTGTAAATTGTTACGACAGGTAGGTACTCTGTAAAAGCCATTATATTCTCTAAAATATTATGTTATACTATTTTTTTTTTCATTTTGTCCTTTTTTATGCTAGTAATTATCCTATTTGTAATCCAGGGTTTAATCGTTTCGAAATTTTTACTAAAATATGATTTCTGTGATATACCTGGATATAGGGCATCAGAGATTATATTCTTTAAGATTTCTATTGCAGTTTCCGGGTCTTGTGTGTTATGGATGCTATCAAAATTTTGATTTTCCATTAGGTTCTTTAATAATGTATGATGACAGTGTAGGGAACATTATTTGTCTCATCTATATTTGACTGTATTTTGTCAACACTATTTATATTAAACATGGTTGGATAGTGGTCTGTAATGACAGAATGAATAATGTAAGATGAGTATCGGAGGTTGGTCCTCACATTTTTTCTTAAAGTGAAGTCAAAGTCAAAAAATAGCTTAAACCAAGTTGTTGACAAAGCCATACTTAACAGAGAATAAAACAGAATACTTTTTTATTTCAAATCAATCAAAATACAAGATGCAGTAACTAAAATGAAATGACGTCAAAAAAGAGGAGAAAATTTAACACTTTTAGGAATTAAAATAATCCGCCAGGCAGTAGGGTTCTAGTGCTATAAGCAGTTTTGTTACCTCATTTTTAAATTCCTTAAAATTAATTAACATTTTCAACTGGTTTGGTAGTTTATTAAATACTCTGATACACATGTAAGCAGGATTTCTCTCAGTTAAAGACAGTCTATGTATTGGAAAATTTATATTTTGTGTACGTGTCTCATAGGTAAAATTAGTGTTGTTTTCAGTGAATGGCTCCCTATGTTTATGTAAAAATATCAGGCATTCAAATAAAAAGAGACCATAAGTTGTAAAAATTTGTTTTCTCTAAATATATCCCGACACCTTGCCCGACACGATTGTTGATAATCCATTTTGTACATGATCCTTATGACTTTATTTTGTATGATAAAAATGCTTGAAATATTCCCTGATCCCCAAAACATTAGACTGCACCTCATGATAGATTCAAAATTTGCATGGTATAGGGTTCGCATTGCCTTTATAGTTAAGTATTTGGATGTGATTTTAAAGCCATAGCAAATCCTGCTTAGTTTGTTACTGACAAACTCCACATGTTTGTCCCAACTGATCAATATATACACCCAAAAATTTGGTATATTCTGAAACTTCAAAGTCTTGGTTGAATAAATGCATAGTTGGAGGTATGACTTTATTTGATCGCTTTGTTCTGAATACCACAATATTTGCTTTCTGGTCATTAAGAACTAGTCCATTTTTATCGAACCATTGTTTTGCCTCACGAAAATATTCATCAGATGTCGAGATTAGATTATATACATGCTCTTCACCAATAACTATGTTGGTGTCATCCTCGGTGTCATCAACAAACTCAGTTATTCCCACCATAGAATCATTAACTAATTGTGACAAATCATTTATAAAGATTATAAATACATTAAGCCATACTTAACAAAGAATAGAAGTGGACCTAATACACTTCCCTGGGGGATCCCTATCGTGGTTATACATATATCGGATGTAACATTTACATGGTCTTTAATAATTTGCGCTCCTTGCTTTCTCTCTGAAAGGTAACATCCAAACCATTTTTTTGCATATCCTCTTATCCCATATCTGGTACATTTTAAAATAAATAACTCCCGGTTTAGGCAGTCATAGGCCTTACAAATCATTTTCAATTAATATCTAATATCTAAAAGGTCGATAGATACAATAAAACTTATTCCAAAGTACTAAAAAATATACTAGTCCATAAAATAACAAAGACTTGAACAAAGATAAAAGAAAGACGATATAAAAATTCGGACAAACTTCACAAATTTTTTTTAATCAATCCTATCACTAAAAAATTCGGAAGGGTTGTAGTAAGCCGTTTCCGATAACAAAAGATCTTCTTGCCTCCATAAATTATGGAACTTCTAACCAGCTCTGAGCATGGAATGTGCAACCCAAGAGTGTGAGTGTGACGCATATTCTATTGCCTACCTATAGATAGCTCACTCTTGTATTTCTTAAAAATAAGACAAACCGTATCCAAAACAAAAATGCAACACAGAGGTAAAATGCCATGTCTTACAAATAATGGACCACATGAATCGGGAATTTTTGCACCACACATATATCTGATTGCCCTCTTCTGCAAGACAAACACAGAGTTGAACAACTGTGAGCACATGAACCCCAAAAACAAATACCATATCGAAGGTGGGACTCGCAAAATAAGAATTTCTAGCGATGGAGAAGTCCAAACTTCGAAATTACCTGAGGGCATAACAACCAGAAGATACCTTACTGGAAACATTCAATATATGATCTTCAAACTTCAAAGAATTATCTATTGATAAGCCCAGAAATTTGTTCATGTTGGGTGTCGGAATCAGTTGGCCCTCCAGATAAATATCTTCCACATCACACTTTAAATTTAAAATGTTGGTTTTGGAAACATTAAATGATAAAGAGTTTGCATCATACTACCGCTTTATTTTAATCAAGTCTGTCCTTACATTGGATCTTACTTGAAGGATGTTAATATACCTGGTTCCTTTTGCTTTTTTCCTGCAAATCCTCAAGAAATAAAAGATGCCCTCCTTGAAATAAATAATAAAAAATCCTCTGGAGATGAAGACATTTCGTCCGAAGCATTAATGAAGTTACCTTTCAGTGCGCTGAGTGCTCTGTCTGAGGCCATTAATCATAGTTGGTCTGTGGGGCTTTTCCCCTCTTGTTTAAATTCATCTGTTGTGATTCCTCTTCATAAGGGAGGTGATTTGAATGAGCCATCTAGCTTCAGACCTATCTCCTTGTTGCCTAGTCTCCCTAAGGTTATCGAAAAAGTTGTCAAGAAAAGAGTATGGAATTACATACTTATTAGCTCATAATATAATAACATGTGATCAGTTAGGTCTTCAGAATGCAAAGGGTACTTTTGACGCCATCTTCAATTTCTTGGAGTCTATCTTGGACTTAATGGTGGTGAGGCCACTGCGGCAGTGTTCTGTGATTTGTCCAAGGCTTTTGACTGCGTGGATCACAGAATACTGTTGCAGATTGTTCATGCTTTGAGGATATTGGTGGCGCAAGGTCATCGTCGTTGCAGATGAGGTGTGGAGTTCCTCAGGGGTCGGTCTTGGGACCCTTATTATTTCTGATTTTCTGACACTTCTGTCCTATGGCACAGCAGGGATGCCCAAAGTTTAAGGCAACAAATATCTGAGAACCTTATTGAAATAAAAGAATGGTGTGATGCCAATCTGCTTACTTTTAATGTTGCAAAAACAAATCATAGGCTTTAAATGTGACATGCAGGGGGTGAATTTGGCCACGGAACCTCTTCAAGAAAATACTTCAACAAAGTTTCTGGGAATTTTCTTTAATGGTGAACTTAAATTCGAGAATCATGTAATGAGCCTGAGTAAAAAACTGTCATCTGCGTGTTTTGCCATTCATACTGTAAGAGCAGAACTTGGCTCAACAATTGCTCGAAATGAAATTTCTCAAATTGAATTGGGATTCTATAATATGGCCCAAGCAAAGTGATATTGATGTCATTGACCAAATATTTATTTTCTACGGCCCTCTAAAATTAAATGGAACCGTAGTATTTAATCTGACCAAATTAGATGTGGTCAATATCAAAAAACTCTATGGAATTATGTGCTGGCATCCAAGGAGCCTCTAAGTTTATTTCACCAGAAAACCACAAAAATTTTTAACAAATGTTTTTCTGTAAAAAATATAAAAATTTAAATTTATTATCAAGTTAAATCATCTATTTCCATATTTCAGCATGGATTTATGGAAAAAAGATCGTGTGATACTAACTTAGCACGTTTATCACAGTTTGTTTGTTCAGTTTTAGATAGGCAAGGTCAAGTTGATGTTTTGTACATTGATTTTCGGAGGGCCTTTGATCGGGTTAGCATAAGTACTGTGCTGCTTAAGTTGGATTTGATTGGCTTTTCTTTGGGTTTGGTGGAGTTTTTGAAGTCTTACTTGACTGAGCGTCGGCAGTTTGTAGAGGTTGATGGCTTTAGATCTTCGGAATACGTGGTCACTTCCAGAGTTCCGCAAGGTTCTAATTCGGGGCCTTTACTATTTTTAATTTTTATTAACGATCTAGCTAGCAAACTGAGATGTAATAGGCTTCTATTTGCTGATGATCTGAAGATCTATTGCCGTATCGACTCCGTTGCTGAGTGTCTGCGGTTGCAGGCGGATCTTGCTTAGATTGGCGACTGGTGTAATGATAACCGCCTTGATCTTAACGTCTGTAAGTGCTATGCGGTTTCTTTCTGCAGGAAAAAATCCTTTATTCAATTCAATTATGAAATCAATTCCCAAGATATTAATCGCTGTTCTGAAGTGAAGGACCTCGGCATTACATTTGACCATAAATTCACTTTTAAGTCACACATACACGATGTAATACAATCTGCTTCGAAAATTCTGGGTTTTATATTAAGGAACTGCAGGGGTTCTGGAGACGTTGAGACCCTTAAGCTACTGTTTTATTCTTTTGTAAGGTCTAAACTGGAATATGGAGCCGTTATATGGCATCCTATTTATCAGGTTGATGTAAGGTATCTGGAGTCTGTGCAGCGTAAGTTTGTTAAATATTTAGCTTTTAAATGTGATGGTGTCTATCCCCTAAGGTTTATTACTAACCAGATTTAACATAGCTAACCTAGAAACGCGAAGGCGTAAACTTAGCGTATCATTTTTGTATAAATTGCTTAATAACAGAATAGATTGCATCGAGCTATTTAATCAAATAAAATTTCTTATTCCCTGGTCTAATGCGCGTAATGTGCGTACCTTTTATTGTGAGAGGCCTGCCAGTAGCATGTTGACTAGAGCGCCAGTTTTTCACGCCTGTAATTTATTTAACACAATGTGTAACGATTCGGATATGTTTGTAAACTCTTTAAATGGTATATTGGCTAAAATAATCTAAGTAGTATTGAAGATTCCTGATATACATTATAATCATAAGAGATATATTTTCATAGATCTTTCTTTCTTTTTGTTTTATCTAGGAATTTTGAATTTTTTATTCAAACCATACTTTGTAATTTGTATTTCCTGTAATTGGATGAGCCTGTTGGAAATAAATGCCTGTTTATTTATTTATTTAAAAACCATGGTTTACTAAAGGTTTAAAAACGTCATCTAGAAATCTTCGCTGTCTTCATGTGATGAGGTTACAACCTAAAATTGCGATATTGATGGCGATACAAGCTGTTTATATTTTTTATGGTTTCTAGTTTTATGGCAGTCTAGTTATCCATAAAAAAAACAACCAACAAACTTTGGAGAAAAAAATTTAAAAAACTGATTTTATGGTAAAATTTTCTTTTGCCGATATTTTAGGTTAGGAATAAGATATCGAGGCGCGGTTTTCACTAGCTTGTTTGGTTTTCACTAGCTTAGGTTACAGATGTTTATTTTCAAAAAAAATGTAACACTCCCCTCCAGTTTATTTTTGGAGATAGGGCAAAAAGTGATTAACAAAAAAAAACTCGAATTTATCTCAGCTTGAAAATGATTGTATTTTTTATAATTTTATATTATCTTAACAAGGCAAAATTCCGAAAACCACCACTTTTTTAAATCCAAGGTGGCGCTTACGCCCCCTAGCGGCCATCTGCGAAAGCTGAATATAATTTGCAGATTTTTTTTATGGCTACTTTAATTATAAAAATTTTTACCGCAAGTCTCTCCAATAAACAGTTTCCGAGATACAGTACCTTGCATGCTTATTTGGCCACTCTGTACAAGGTGTTCCAACGAGGACTAAACAGGGGCTTATTTTCGACCATCACTGTATTTTTAAAACAGACCAAAATAGCCATTTGATGTCTTTTTTTCTGCTAAATTAAAAAATTTAACAAAAAACCTTTCAACCAAAAACAAAAGACTTATGCCACGGATGAACTGTTTTTTAAATGCAACACCCTGTATTTTGCTACATTTTTGGACTCTCTAGAGAAATCTAAACACATTTCGTGTATACTATCCTATACCTATCTTTAGTTGTTTACGAAATATTAACAGTTGAAAGTCGGGCATTTTGAGACTTTGACAGGCTCTAAAATCTAAACCACATGAGATCAAAGAAAAAGGTTTGAACATTCCTATCTTAGGTTTTCATAACGGCGGATTTAACCCACGGATAAAATTAACCGTAACTTTTAAACCTCCGGTTAAATTCATAGTTATTCTCATCTCTCATTCGATAGCTTATGAAAACCTAAGACAGGAATGTGCAAACCGTTTTCTTTGATTCTAATTCAAATTCAAAATCTTTATTGGCATTATGGTTACAGGAACATGGATGTCATGCAGTTTAGATTTTAGAGCCTGTCAAAGTGTCAAAATGCCCGACTTTTAACTGTCAATATTTTGTAAACAGTTAAAGATAGGTATAGGATATTATACACGAAATGTGTTCAGATTATTCTAGAGAGTCCAAAAATTCCATTTTAAAAAAGTAACTTTATATGGGCATTTGCTCATGCGACACCTTGTATAATATTTTCATTACTAATAAAAAAAATTAAGATGATTACCTACAAGTTGATAAAAAAAATTGGCTGTCTGTCTTTAAAAATAACAAAGTTAAGGGGGGTGTCCATTTATACTGAATAACCCTGTACATATTTGTTTATATTAAATGTGTACATGTTTTTTTTTAAATATTAGTATAATTTTTAACTAAGAAATACCCTTACAAAAACCACAGGATAATATACAATACACATCTTATCCTTGATTTTATCTATTTTTCATTATTGAGCTAAATTTCTTAATAAAATAATTAAGTAATTTTAGGTATTATTTGGTATTACCTATTTGGTATTACAGTGGTTAACCCCGCGGTTATATGAGTCTCACTTTTGGTGACTTAGTAACAATAATATATAAAAGTTCATCTTTATTGGATAAAAAAAGCTATGAATATTTATATAAACTATAGGTATCCAAGTTCATTGAGGGCATTTGGGAATAAATGTAGAAATTTTCGGTTAGTTTTTTTTTCATTACCTTCAGAGAGCCATGGATTCTACCAAATAGGTCCACATTAACTAACCTCATAACACTTGCAGAATATCTGAAAGAAGCTTAAATAAAAAAACAGTTTGATATAATTTTCATGGATATGGAGAAGGCACTTGATAAAATAAACATAGTGTACCTAATTATTCAGTCAATATAAACCTGACAGAAAACTTTAATTTATTTTTTCTTATTTATCTGATAGATATTGGTATATAGAGATATAGAGAACTACTTCTAACTGTATGTCTGGGGTTTCTTAAGGCTCAAATTTAAGACCACTATTGTTTATTGCCTGAATGAATGGTATTTGTCAAGCCATTAAGTACCCGCAAGCTTTGATATTTGCTGATGATCTTCAATTCTTCTTGATAATATTAAAGAATAATGACTGTGAATGTCTACAGTCTACAGGAAAACCTAAGTTGTGTGTTTGACAACAGTCAATGATATAACCTAAATTCTTAATGGGACAATGTACCTACTTAATACTCAGAAAGAGTTAGGAGTCATGTTAGACAGCTCTTTGACTTTTGCAGACCATATCTACACAAAAATAAATGATGAACACAGAACAATGGGTTTCACCGAGGGTTTCACTGTCATCAGATCTACCAAGCATTTTGATGTTAATGTTTGTCTTAAGCTATTGGATTGTCTTGCCTTGCCTAAACTCGAGTATGCTAGTATAGTTTGGTCTCTGCAATATGAAGTGTGGATCAACATAAATTTTTAAAATAAAAATATATTTTATAGAAAATTTGGTCACTATCTTTCTCAAGGGTAGGTACCTGCAATCCACCACAATTATTAAGAATTTTCAATAGATTATCTATTGAAAAAAGGAATAAAAATATGTTTTATGGCTCAGCTTGCATTTCTAATAATGGCAAGATAAGAAATAAAAACTTCTTGATGTACAAAAACTATTCTGTTTACCATATGTGCTATTAATTCAATAAATATGCAAGTGACTTAGATTTGAATACTATGAATTTAGAGCAGTATAGAGCAATTATTGAAAAAAAATTGTGGCTCAAAACCAGGATTACTAGATTAATTTTGTATTGGATAATATTTGTGTTGGTTAGTAATGTGTTGTATCTGTAAATAGCTAATCTATAGAGATTGAATTAAGAAATAAATACAAGATCTTGCACCTGACCCTTTTATAAATAAAATTAAAAATTATCTAAAATAAGCCTTTTTATAATGAGGATGTGTCTGAATCTTAATAATAACTTTTACAACTGGTAAGACTGGATTAGCCTACATTTGGTACCAGACTGCTTTTTTTTTCTGGGCAAATTTTAGAACTTTTAAGTGTGAATACCGAGTTGAATACCTATTATGTTGTCTTATAAATGTAGCATGTTTAAAAAGTTCTATGATATGTGCAATATAAGCACATTATTTATGATTATCTCATTCATATATTTATGAACAAGTTTAACCTTTGCTGCAACGAAAATGTATTAGGTCATTATGATAATGTTAGGTAAGACTAGTGTTTTTGGTTTAACCTAAAATTTAATCTCGAATTTAATAGTACCCATAAATCAGATGAAACCAGGAAAAATCAAGAAATAAATAAATCAAGAAAATATAGATGAATGACTTAATTATTTCCTAGTAGGCCCTTATATAAAAATGCCTGTTAATTGAATGTAAGTAGGTATGTCAATTTACCTAATTTTATTTGGTAAGGGAAAGGGTAACAAAATAACCAAAACAAAATTAAGAGGTTATTGACCTTTTAAATTGTATTTATGGGAAAATTTCCGAAGAGGCTTTGGGTCCTTATAAAGTACCAATACTCGGACCATAATTTGTATAGATTGTTACTTATATAATCTTTAACAACTTTACATACATGTACTTGAAATAATTGTGAATAGGTTTAAATCAATGGTATATAGGTAACTATAAGGATTATTTCATAGGAATCGGACATAACATCCCATATTGGAAATTCCCAAAATATAGATAGGTATAATATGATAAAGTACCTACAGTGACACAAGCTATTGACTCAAATAAGTAAAATGAGTTAGTGAATTTCAGCAGAAACTACAGAATATAAATGTTCAGAATTTTATATCCTATTCTACACTAAATGTACTTATTGATTTACCCCTGTAATTACATCAAAATATCAATAGAACATAACTCTTCACAAATTATATGGATCTAAATTGGTTTGTAAATGTTGTTTTCAATACACCATCTCAAGAACCGTCATGCACATTTAGAAATCAAAATCAGGTTTTTATGATTGAGCCTATCAGTGAAGTATTCATACTTCAAGTATGTAAGTAGACACTCGTTCGACGATGTAAAAATAGTGACAAGAATTAGCTCTTGCTCCTAATACAGACCTGTCACAGGGAACTAAAAAACAAACAAAAAACATTGATATCTCGATGCATATTCGGAAGCATGGCCCAATTGATATAAACGGCCTATTTCATTTGAAATAATGTTAAAATGCATTTCATACACCCTTTCATCCAAGGACACATGTAACAAAACTGTCACAAGCAACTCACCAAAATGAGGTTAATCCAGTTTGAGTTCACCTAAATGTGATGTCCGAATGGTGCCCTAGGACTCCACATGCACCTAGCACAAGCATTTTGCTAAGTTCCACTTAGTTTAAGGTTATTATCAACAAACAAAAACAACTTTGTTTTAATTTAGAATAGGGCGAAGCTCTCAC
>JAEQML010078307.1:0-12493 GCA_016904865.1 Pissodes strobi | reverse complement strand
CCGTAGATATAATTTAATTAATTTATTATGGATTTTTCTGGGCAATGCCACTTTAAATAAAATACCAAGCAGTGCACAGTGGTGTTTTTACGGGGGTGACAATACTAGCTATACATAAATAACTAACAAATTATATCTTGTAATTTGAGAATTTTGACATTTTTATATCCAATTTTCTTTGGCAGTTATTAAAGCTGATTTTTCTGTTTAGGTCTCTTAATCTAATATTAAATTC
The DNA here is from genome assembly GCA_016904865.1 of Pissodes strobi. Classification (NCBI taxonomy): domain Eukaryota; kingdom Metazoa; phylum Arthropoda; class Insecta; order Coleoptera; family Curculionidae; genus Pissodes; species Pissodes strobi. Next base: position 12,258 of record JAEQML010078307.1, on the reverse strand, counting down.
TCGTTCTGCACAAACGGTTAATCACCTCGAATGGCACCGACGACGTGTCACGTAAGCGCAGACTTGTTTTTTCAGCTAATTAAAAAAAAAAATTCTCTGCTTAAACAACAGCCATGCATTTTACCAAATTCTGTTTTCTTTTGCTGAGCTAGCTCCCAAATAGTTATATTTGGGCATAGACGAGAGCGGGAACCTTTCGAAATGACTTCAAGCCAGTCAGGGTAATTGTACTCATCTAGTTTTTGTAGGTATTCACAGAGGGATATTTTTCTTTAAATTTATACGCCACCTATCCAGCTACATGACGTAAAGCTTCAAAACTTAATTTTTCCTTTATTTCAACACTTAAAAGTTCTTTATTAATTTCTTGTTCTAAATATGCGCGTTGTAAAAAATAATTTGATGTTATGCCTCCTCCTTAATTTTGATGAGTTCATTCTATCTTTTCTCAACAAGCACGTAGCCACTGCTTTGCTAAGTCGTCATGGAATTGGAAACCGAAAATATTTCATATCACTCCCTTATTATTGTTTTCACACGTAGCCACAGCACAGTTCGGCATAATTATACTATAAACTTTTATTTTAAATAATCCTAGTACATACACAATAACACTAAATGTCTAAAAACACACCACAAATCTACAAATTTACTTAAGTAAATAAGCTATGACAGCGTCAAACAGATACATTTGCTCTTAAATGACGTAGAAGCGCGGGCGAGTAAAAAACGAGTCTAGAAATCAGCACACCGTTATATGTGTATCGTGATTGGGCTTGTTTTAATTCACAAATACCGTTCTTTCATCTGCTGACCCTATAATCATACTGACGAGCCGTAATACGGCGAAACACGTCTATGGATGTGTCAGCAGGTGAAAAAGAATGGAAGTACAGAAGGTACAAACTTTCTGATGTATTCAATTTTATAACGACCTACGAATACATTTGAAAACTAAATAGGTAACAAAGCAAATCATAATCGTTAAGAAACACTTTGTTTATATAAATATTTGTGTTGAAGAAACATTGTTTATTATTAAGTTATTCTCAAAGGTCCTGAAAACTGGATCAATTTTTATTTCAGGCAAATTTAATATTTAACAGTTTAAAGATGGAACGCTCTGACGTTCCTTTTTTGCAAGAGGTAGTAGGAGATAATTATGATAGAAAGTGGAAATGACATGTACATGACACATTTTATAGAATACTTTTATGTTAAAAATAGGATACATTTCTTTATGCATTAAATTCCTAACTATAGTTGCACATTATACTTAAGTAGGATAATGCGATAAAGATGTACCAATCCGTATCTAAATTGTCGGAGAATTCATATTTATCATAAATCATTATCGTAATTATTTCGTTCTCGCGACGGCTATTAGTGCCAACTTTGTTGTTTCTATTATCAATGTCATTGTTAATTTTAATAGCTTAAATAATAATGTTTGCAATTTTGCCAGCCTTGCATATTATAGAACACCATATTTAAGTGTTATGTAATCTAGTTTCTCTAATTGGTTGCTAACAAAGTAATTTGTGTAATTGTTTTTATGTGAGATTTTTTACACTGGATATTGTATATCAGAAGGGTAAATTTTTTTCCTGGTTTTTTTTGCACTACGTATAAGAAAATACTTTGGATTAGTGGTTGAGATTTAAACTGGATATAGGTAATGGATGTTTTAAACGTCCTGGAAATGTTCTAATATTGGGAAACGCTTAACCTACTTTAGTAGGTATCATCTTTTGCCTTTGTTGTAACTTACACTTCCGATTCTGTTTTCGAAATGAAACATCAACAATATTTTAACTGCACTTGATTTTTTGTATTGTCGTGAGTATAACCCCAAAATTGCAATTGTTTGGAATGTGAACGAAACCTGAACTTATAGTGGGCAGGCAACTGGACAATTCCATCAAGTTACTTTTCGATGATCGGGTAAAATAACTAACCTCTATATATCACACTTGTTTGGCCTGGGTTAAGCAGTTTGTCATATTAAATTGCATCGTTAACTGACATGTTAATCATATTTAACAAAATTTGAAACGGAAATCTTGGTTATATATATAATGTACGATAAAATATCAATAAGAAGAAACGCAGCATTGTAGATGCCATTTCCATAGCATGCCGTAGATCAGTGTATTGCTCTAGCTTAATGCATTCCCAGATATTAGACGATTCCAGTTATCTTTTTCATACTCATTCAAATGCCTTGATTTGCAATTCAATGAATTTTGCTCTTTTGAACCTGAGAGCCTGAGACTGACTTAGTACGTTTACCATTATGCTGCTTACTTCTACAATTTTAAGCTGGTTTGAAAGAGAATTCGCTTGAAACTAACTAGATCGTAATCTTAAATGTTTATTTATTTCCTCTTAGCAATTACGTTGAAGCCATTTTCTTACGGATGCGTTTATTCGGTATAGAACATGAGATGAACTTGAAACGTCAACCTCTAACTCTACTAGGAAGATCAGATACGGCGAAGGTCAGTATATGATAAGCATGGTGCTCCTTATATACCATGATAATAGGTCAAGACCTCCCATGTAACGTAAACAGGTTCTTGGTGATATTATGGTGCAGATCTACCACTCTGCTACAATAGAAAACGGAAAAATGACTACTCGAGATCATTTATATGATAGTATAATTACTGTAGTAACTGAATAATAAACTGGACTAACCAAAAATATATTGGGCAAACTAGAAGACCTATGCAAACGAGATTCAAAGAACATATAGCTCATTTCACGTATGGTCGCACAGAAAAATGATATGTTGCCGAGGATGCTTTTGAAAATAATCATAGAATAACAGTTAAAAATTAAAACTAATTCACAATATAATATATCTGATAGGAGATTATTATTAAAATAGAAATAGAGGGCTTATTCCATATAATCCATTGTATTGGCGGCATTGGTTGACCGAGCGTGACTAGTAGGATCGCAGGCTTGGTTCTTTTTGGTTTCCTTAGATTAAGCAAACAGTTAGTATAAAATAAAGTTAGGTATAGATTCTAAATTTAGTTTTAATCGTCTTCTGATGCATGGTTAAATTCTGTTTCGGTATTGTGAATAAAACTGTTGCAGTGCATTTTGCCGAAGGTTCCATATCTCAGCTTCGATGAATAATACATGTACGAGCATCCACCGTTACTAATATGCTTCCTCTCAGACTTTATCCATCCATCTTAAATGCTTAGGAAATTTTCACACGGAACACCAAAACTAAAAAAAAAAAATAAGCAGAATAATTAGCATTTTAAGATCCTTTACTATCATACGGCACTATGCTACATTAGCCGCTTCTGATGGGTGGATTAACGTTACTTTCACTTTATCTACGGTCCAGTCAGTTTATTCCTCCAGGGCTAGTTAGTCTAGTGGTCAGATTCTGCGTTTGCAATACGGACGGCCCGCGTTCAGTTCCCGTCGGGGGCAAGACATGTTTTCTTTATTTTTTTTAAGGTTGTTTCTTTTTGTAAACTTGGGTTTGTTTCAGTTAGTTTTGTTTGATTGCGCTCCGGAGCGAGCGAAGCGAGCGGATGGCCATGTGTGAATAGTTAACAGTACTCTAAAGTGACGTTAACCTACCAATCAAGCGGCTAATATAGCATAGTGTCGTAGGACTGTAAAGGACCGTATTGTGCGAATAATTATAATAGTCTGATAAATAAAACTTTACATGTACCTACCATATAGAATAGCTCTTTAGGGCTCCGAAAACCAACTTTAAAATTGATTCATTGATAGTTGTCATAATCACGTTAAAAACGTTAATCCTAAGATTTGCAAAGTCGCGCCCTAGCGACAAAAATAATTCACCAAATAGGATCTTATCATCTAAACGCTGTTGATGTCAACGTGGATATATTTGTGATATTCTACTGTAAATATATATGTTATAGTCAAAGTCCGAAGTGTGGTGTAGACTAGTCAAAGTCCGAAAACAATAGTTTTGGTTCAAGCAATAATGAAACAAATCTGATGCAAACTAATCTAAATTTATACTAATTGATGCGAACTTTGACCAGTTCATCCAAGGGATTACCAATGACCACACTTCGGGCTGTGTCTATAGCATATATACAGACAGAGATTTATTTTAGATGTGTCATCTATATCTATATTCATGCATCGGCTTTCCCCATTTTTAATAATATATGCATAAGACTTAAGTAATTATGATTATAATATGAGATTAGATAAAATTGGAATATGAAACCTCGTAGGGAACCTTCTTGAATTCGATACATGAGATGAATAAAATGAACTAGAAATAAATTTAATGTTGTCAATAACACTTAATATGCATGAAATTTTATAAGAAAACTATGGATCATTTCCGTCCCAATTTGTTGGTGTCCATTTAAAAGATTTTGAGCAATTAAAATTAAAGGATAGTTATATATTTTAAGATCAGCTAGAAAGAAAACAACGTAGATAGATCAACTCTACAACTATTTAAAGCATTTAGCTGTAAAGTACGAAATAAAAGTACAGTTCTAGGCAGCGGAGACGAAATTATAGAGATGATCTTTCTCCCTGGATATTTTTATTTTATATCCGGCATATCTAAAATATTTATGTAAAGTATTCCGTCATAGTAGAAGAGCCTACTGGTTTCTCTATTTTAGGTGCTTGTGAATTATTAATAGAAATTGGCTTTTCGTTAACACAAAAGTTTTAACCTTCGAGTCATCATCTGGACTTGGCGGCTTTAACTAGACAAATCTGTTACCTTCATCAGTTTGGAACAGTTTTTCACTTCATTACTGGATGTTTGTGATCATCAAATGCTTTTCTTCTCTATGTTATATCAGAAGTTTCATTGATTCGTCCAGGCCCTGATGTTGCCGAGCTTCTTCAACTTTTTTTTTTTCCGTCATCTTACGATTAATAACTGTTCCTCAAAATATGGCTTAGATAAGATGTTTTTCGTTTCTTCATTGTTATTAACAGTTCTCGTTCTTATAGTATATCAATTGCTGTTATATTTCAAGAGTCAGGGTGTTTTATGACATCCATCTTGAGTGTCCTCTATGAAATGGACCAATAAATAAAAGATACGAAAAAGTAATTCTTGATAAAAAGTTTTTACTTGTTTAGAGAGCACAATTCATCATGAAAAACTTCAATATTGTTTTACAGGTTGAGTAAAAAATACAAAGATGTTATTTTGCGTAAGAGTAAATATACCTTATTTCGCAAGATACGAATAAAGTTGCTCTCAATACAAGTCTGCTTGAAAAATTAATAAGATTCGCGTTATTAAAAATTTAATTTGCATACAGGGAGCATAAAAATATGAAAATATTATTTTACTTTATAAGCATATCTCGTTTAAAAATGTAAATACTAAAAGTATTAATTTTATCACATTACTTGAGACCTTCTTCAAGATCAAAAATAACAATGACACTTAGCACCAGTTTCTTCAAGTCCGAATATCTTTATTCGTAGAAAATTATCTATTATGGCTACTGGCTACAATAATTATTGTATTAAGAATCGTCGTCACAGTAAATATTTAAAGAATAAAATTATACCTGCTTGAAGAAGCCGGGCCTTAATAACGTACTTGCGAATGTGTTTATTTAATTAAGTATTTATTTAATGCATATAAAATAGTGTCCATCAAAATGCTATCTATTGAGCGAAGGGTTTTGAAACGCCCCTGCCAAAGGCACAGTCGTTGTACCTATAGGCCAAGACTCTTTGGACGTGATTGTAACAATGGTGAATGATTTATCGCCACTGTCTGTTAAGACCCTGTTAATTGACGTTGTTTGGTAGTAAGTTCTAAAGTAGATGCTTGTGAATCGATTATCTTGAATGATTTTAATTTCTTAAGTGACCAGTAAACACTGGCAATTAAACCCAAATGGTAATTTTTTATACACAGATTTTTCTTTACGTGTTCAGTTTAAGGAACACCCAGTATTAATTTACATAAAATAACCTTTAACATATACAAAAAATTGAATAAAACATGAAATGAATTTATCTATTAAAGGAAAGATGTACATAAGAAAGAATAAAATATTTACGAGAATTAAGTTACTACATTTCAATCAGGCCCTCGAACGACGAAGTAAACCGTGAGCGCTTAATAAAAAAAAAATAACACCTCCACCTCCAAAGTATGTGCCCTTACGCTCGATACATTCACATTACTCATACGGGAAATATATGCATACCACCTAGTATACATGCACATACTAAAGAAAATTAGTAACAAGTTGAAAGCGTAGCGGGTAAGATCTACGTAAGACGTATATAATTTATGTACACGGAGATTACGTCACAAGGTTCTTTTGGGGGGTTGTCCCGAAGGATCTTTTCTTGTCCCGTAGGCTCTTTTCGTGTCCCGTAGGCTATTTTCTCGCCCAGCTTGTTATTCGGAGTTCAGAGAGTTTAAGTTTACTTGAACATATTTGGTCACAACCACCTGCCCGTCCGAAACCTAATCAAAAACGCGTAATTTACGAGAATCTGATCACACTAAAGCAAGAGGTTTAAAAGTTCGACCATTCCTTAAAACGAAGTCTAAATATTAAATAGTAAAGAATTTAAGTGAAACCAAAGAATTTACCTATTTTTAAAGAAGTCGTCTCGTGTTCTTAATTTCTTTTGGCTCAGGAAAATTACTGAGATCTCAATTTCTCGTATAATTGAGCAACTATACAAGCTGTGTGAGAAGCACGTCTTTTGTTGGCTTTCAGAATATGTGTCAATTTGAATGGGATTCAGGCTTAAAATTTTGAGAGTGGAATCGGTCCAATCTCTAGCCAAAGTAAGTGAATTTGAAAATATGTGGAAATTTGAAGAAGGAACCAGTCCCAAGCCTTTAGCGAGTGGAAATAGAACCGCTCTTTAGCCAGTGCGAGTGGATTTCTAAAGATGTCGTTGTGCTGCGGCGTTTTTATATGAAAAGTCCCCTTTGAGGTGTGGTTGCGACCTCTTGTCTCTTACTATTAAAATTCCGATCTAGAAAAATGTATCGAAAAGTGCTCGACTTGATCCTCTTTACCTGCTTATCGAAGGTTTCCATGTATAAGTGCATTTTTAAAGATTTTTATAATACCGAGTGTATTAAAATTTTGCGGTCGAATTTTATTTTAGAACATTTCTTTGTTAATTGGCATACCTAGGGTCGGCCTGTTTCAGTTTTTATAATAAAGTGTCATGGGGAAGGTCAAGTACCATACCGCTACGTCATGGACCAATTTAGGGAGAATTTTGTAGGAATGCCAATAATTCTGATGACAGGTAATAAACAAGTTCCAAAGAACTGGTCCAGTTTTGGACCTCAAAAACAAAAGGGAGAATCATAATGATGCCGCCACAGTTTTAGTTCTTCAATCTCTTAGAGAAATTACTGTGATTTCTCTTAGAAATCATGCTGAACAGCTGGAAGTTGTAAAAAAGCCATATTCATATAATATTTCCGTTCACACTCCGCTTCAATCAAACATTGGAAGAGGGAGATGAAGCGAAAAGACTACTTATTTGTGGATAAGAGATGAAATTTTAAGTGAAAATCTTGATTTTTATAAGTAGTATGTTTTAGGATGAATGTATGTACATTTTCTACTAATGGAACTGTAGCACCCAGCTCGATATCTGTGTATGACATTATAGGCCCATACTTTTACAATAACACCTGCAATAGAATATCATACTTGGAATGCTGGATACATTTTTTAGCGATGAACTCGAAAATTTGCCATTACATTTTCGCCAAAACATGAATTTTCGACAGGATGGTTGTTCAGCACATTACGCACGTGACGTAACAGAAAGGGTTAACCAGATAATTGGTCTAAAATGGGTTGGTAGAAATGGCCCAATTTTGTGGCCTGCAAGGAGTGCCGACTTAACCATGGCCGATATGTTTCTAGGGAGTTGCTTAAAACAAATCGTGTATGTTATTCCATTACCAAACAATATTGACTTGCTAAAAGGCTGAATTACCCAGGCTGTCCATTCGATATCCCAGGAAGAAATCATAAAGGCCTTCAGATATCTAAGGAAACAATAATTAGAAAATGTGTTGAATATTGAGGTGATTTTTCAATTTTGATATCTTTATCGCATTGCCTAATTTATATTATAATTAAATTTTCGTATTATTTAAATATTTATAATACTTTATCATACTTAATTGAATAAACACGCATTGACGAGAATGCCATTAAGTGTGATTATTATTTTTGAAATTAGTAGGTTCTCTGGTTCATATAGAGTGTTTTTGCATATTTGAAACTTTCATGTGATAAAATGGATAATACTTTTAATATTTAAATATTTTAATGAAATCTTGCACTTCAGCTTGGGGTTTAATTTAGAACCTATTTCACATTTGTTGTTTTGCGAGAAAATTATAGTATATGTTTACTCTTACGCAAAATAATATTATTGCATTTTTTACTCACCTTGCACAAAAATATTGAAGTTCTTCATGGTGATTCGTGTTTTCTAAACAAGCAAAAACACATCAAGAATGATTTTTTTTCGTATCTTTCACTTTTTGGTCCATTTCCTCTTTTAAGCCCCATCCGCGGACATCTGTATATCAAATATAGCATCCACAGCAAGCTGACGTATATGCAGGCTAAGTTTTGGGTTGTTTGCAGGCTACTACTTGTTGCTCCTCGCTTGTGTTATTCTCGATCGGATTTACACGTATCGATGTGTGTACTTGTTCTATTAGAGTATTTCCTATTTAGATGTTACAATTGTCATTATTTATTCTGTCGAGCACTACTTCTTCATATTAATTGTTAATCTCATTGTATTGTTTCGCTTTCCACGTTCACCCTGTCTAATATACTGTTGGTCTTCTTCATTGTCCAGGGCATTCTTAAATATACATGCGAATTATCAATTAAACAGTAAAGGAGGACATAGCACAACCCTGTCGGACACTTCGTGAGGTAGGGAGTACGGGTATCTTTGGCGGCCGGAGCTTCCAGCATTAATGATGCTTGCTCATGGCATGGCACAACGTGTATCATGCTGCTTCAAATTATCCCAAGGTATGTCGCCAGACATCTCCGTTAACAGTTCTATGCAAATTTGAGGAGGGGCACTTGTTTCGAAACGTTTTCATTGTATGGCAGTTAATGGAGTTGTTGCGAAGCATTGACGTTTTGAACATTTGTTGTCATACTTGAATTTTAATCTAAGTTTTTCTTAAATATCGTCGATTAATAAACATAAGGCTGCGGTTAATTCTAAAAGAAGAACTTAACAGCTTTACGCCTTATACATTTTTGCATATATTTTCTTTTTATTTAGTGTATTTAAATAAAAACATTTTACCGATGTTTAGATAACCGTCACATGAAAATCAATTTTGTATTATTTATATATTTAAATACAGCCAATGTACAAAAAGATAATGCAGGTTTACCTCTGCCAAACATTCGTCAGTGGAGAGAAAGGCGAAGGCGAAATTAGTATTGGTTTTTCTTGCAAAACATAATAGAATATTGTTACTAACCAAGCTTGATGGATTCTATTATAGTTCATTAGTGGTATTTATTACGATGATGATGGCATTTTGCGCGAGAAGTTATTTCGTAATGATAAAAACTGTAACCGTTGATTAGTTATTTATTCTAAGTTTGGGTTAGTTTTTTTGCTTATTTGTTACCTGAGCATTGTATTCGAATATAAAATTTGATACACTTTATGCAGTATTTTCTATATTTAAATATTTTTTCATCAACGTCTGATTTTGATAGGCCCTTCGGAAATATATGCGAAAAAGTCGCACGTTATGTACACCTAGAGGTAAAGAAGATGGGTTTGGGTGTCTGAAGAAATGTACAATACTTTTGTTATTTTCTTAGTATCAGTATTTTTTCGAAATGCGAAGTGGATTAAGTGAATAACAGTTCGTACAGGCCAAAAGCAAAGGTGTAGTTTACACAACCAGCAATAACTGATTATTTTAAACGTGCTTATTTGATATGGAACTGAGTAATATTTGCACACCGGCAGACAATAATGTATTCCCATCCAAACTGTAAATGGGCAAACGTATGCCCAGTGCCAACCGTTTTAGAATCTAACGTTTTTAATACTGTAATTTCATAATTTATTGCTGAAAATGTTTCATTAAATACTATAGTGGTTGCTCGTATATATCAATTGTCCTGCGCGCTTTTTTAAATGGACGGATTGTTTTGTTCAAATATTTGGTATTCTGAAAGGTCTTGTGGTCGCCTGGAGACCTCGAACTAACTGTTCTGAACCTTTTGTAGGGATGGTACATAATAAGCATATACCCTTCACTTATCATTAGGGACAACAAGAAGATGAAAATAAGGATCAGATACAACTTCAATTATTATTAATCTTTAGCAAAGACGACAGGCTGTTGTTGATATTTAAGAATTGTTACGAAATGGTGTGATGCAAATAAATTAGGTTCTAATGCTTCTAAACAAATCAGTTCAGTGTCAGTTTCTTTTAACTGTAATGTAAATTGTGTATCTTTTGAGAACCATGTTTTAAATAATACAAAACATGTTTCATATCACACAACTTAATAGAAAGTTATCTTCTAACTTTATGGTTGGTGTAAGTAAGTGCAGGGTTTTGTTATCAGTCTAGGACTAAATAGTATGCACTAATTTTTACCGACTCTTTAGGAGATGACGATTTGTGTAAAAAGTGGAATTAGAAGGTTCTGGGCCTGGGCCACTACTACCTCCTGCTATTGAATAGTTGCGAATGATATCAAAAGTTATTTCCTTGTCTCTGTATTTGCTAATCAGCAAACTGCTGATCTGAAGCAATAATACAATTTGTTATTTTATATATGAACAACTAAACTAAAAGACAAATAGTTTGAAACAGTTAACACATTTAAAATAGAATACTGTATCCAAATATCATCAAAAACTCTTCAAGTTCTAGGATTAAAAAGTTCCTAAATAAACTTTAAAATTAATATACCTCACGGTGGATTTTTTCCATATTCCGTCAACGATCCAATGCACAAAAAATAATTTAAATTAATAAATAAAGATGCTACTATATTTTTGGGCAACGAGCAATCAAACAAAATACTGATACTGTCAATGTCATAATTTTTGTTTTATACGTTCCTACATTTTTGCTTTGTATGTTCATTACAGTTCCTATCACTTTTCCTGCAGCTACGGCCATATTCATACATCATCAAATTGCACTGCACTACACTGATATGACCAACAGGTCTAATATAAGAATGACATTCGCCTCAGTTTTTAGACGGCTGTAATTCTTGAGTCTCACCCTCCATAATGATTATTACTCATAATATCGTTAGGTATTTTAAGGTCTCTCACTCTCATCGTCTCTTTTCCATCGAGAACGCTAAAATATTTATAACCTTTATTATAGTCTATATGTGACCTCTTAGTCAGTGTAAACTAAGCCTTTTATCGGAAATCGACTCTCTAGGCAGGGAGTGTGAAGTGGCATTAAGCTCGCTTTGACAATGTCCAATAAAAGTGATTATTGAGATTTTCTGTCATTGTCATATCCACAATCGGGGCATATATTTTTACATACTTCGCAAAAACGGTTCTGATATTATAATACTATTTCTTTAAACAAGAATCGGAATTTAAGATAACTCTTTTTCTATTCCAGATTCGAGTGCCAACCAAATCTGTTGAAAACATGACTGCCAATCAGACTTAGCTTCGACCAGAAACAAAACATTACACTTGCTCAATCGGCGAAAAAAAAAAACCAAAGTCGTAGATAACCTAATCTTATCGTTTAATCACTCCCCAGTTTCAATCATAATGAAGTGAGATATTATCATGAACGATTGCATTCAGGGTGTTGTTCAAAATTAGTTGGCTGTGAAGAGATCAAATAAACATCACATTTCGCTATGGAGGATAAAGAGCGTAACAAGAGACAGTCGGTGAACGTTGTTAGTTTGTTTGTAACATGTCTGTTTCTGTTTTTGGCTGTGCGGTTTTCCGATGGAGGAGGTAAGTATTCATATAATTATTTAATTGTTTGGTAAATACATACTAATACACATTTATTATATTTTATCTATTAAATGCCACTATTTTTAACTCCGTTTAGTCATTGCCTAATTAATCAGTAGCACAGGCACGTTCAGGGTGATAATTATTTTAGGGAGAGATTGAACTGACTAATCGAAGTTCAAAGTAGTCGCCCTGAATCGTATTTATCATGTACGATTGTAGGCAAAGCCCA
>JAEQML010078306.1:0-12494 GCA_016904865.1 Pissodes strobi | reverse complement strand
CTGGTTGGGCTTGTTAGTGTTTACATTTTTTCTGCCAATTTGCCGTTGGACACGGACAAACTGCACGAATGGCGCCTTCTGCTAGCAAACAGGCAAGGTGTTCGCACTGTGAAAAATCAATTAGGGAGAGCTCGCCATCAATTTCATGTCGTTCCTGCTTATCATGGTTTCACAAGGACTGCTCTGGTCTTACTAGCCCCGAATTTAACAAGCAGGCATCCATGTGGAATAATTCAAAAGAGACTACTTGGACTTGCGGCTCCTGTCTGGAAGATACCAATAACCTACGATCGGCTAGTAAGCATAACTCTAAGTCAAGCTCTCGGCACTCCATCGGCCCGGGCGTTGCTCCCTCCCAGAGTGTTCCTAGCTGTGACATGCCCTCTAACTCTGCAATCAGTAACCAAGTCTCGCTGAACGACATCATGGAGAAGTTGCTGTACAGGGTGTCCCATTTTCGATGATATTACGGGGTATCTCACTTACGAGTAAAGATAGAGAGTTGCGGTTTCCGCATTACTGTGCTACTTTTTTGTGAAAAGAACGATGGTATAAACAAAATTTTCATAGCCCGCTTCGGTTCTGAGATACAGGGCGAAATTGAAAATAATGCATTTTGGGACCCCCCTCGTATCTCCGTTATCCTTTAACATATCGCAAAGCTAAAAAATTGCTCTTATACAGTTTTTGACGTAGAATCCAGTGGCGTGATCAGATTTTTGCTGTGACCTGTCAATTTTTAGCTATAAATCAAACTTATGTTATTTTAAATGGAACACCCTGTATATTTTTTTTTGTTTGATTGGAAATGTTATAAGCTTTATAAAAAATTATATGTATTTTAAATCTTAAGCCTAAAATTCATAATTTCACAAAATTTGTCTCGATACGACACTCTTGTATTTTTTTTAATGTAACACCCTGTATATTTTTCTTTCATTTGAATGGAAATTTTATAAGCTTTATAAAAATATATGATACATGATATGTAATTTAAATAATAAGCCTAAAATCCATAATTTCACGAAATGTGTCTCTATACGACACTTTTGATGAGTATAGTATAAGCATTGTCTTTTAAACAACGGTATAAGTATTAGCAGGCAGAGACTATTAAGAACAATGGACAATGGAATCATAATTTTTTATTGGCAAGACCTTTCAGTGGCAAAATTCATATTTTCTGTGTAATATTGTATTTTTTACGATGGCCCAAAATGAAAATTACCAATATTTTTTAAAAAATATGACATGTTAGTCTGCTTTATACAGAGCAATGAAAACTTTCGTTTTAGCTTCTCAGCTGTATTCCAATAAGTTTGTTTGCATATTTATTTACCTTTTGACTTATTTGGGTTTATTTTTTTAAGTATCATTTTAATTTATAGATATCCCGAAAGAAGGCATCCTGATCTTTTAATGATTTCTGAAATAAAGAAAAAAATTGGTAGAACAAGGAAAGTTGCCTCCGCCCTTACCGCGATTTTCCTTATTATACGTTTTTGGCAGGGGCCGGATCAACGTTCCATGTTCTCTTTATTCCTGAAAACATTAAATGACCAGGTTGTCTTCTTTCAGAATATCCATAAATTAAAATGATACTTAAATAAAAAATAAACCCAAATAAGTCAAAAGGTAAATAAATATTCAAACAAACATATTGAATAATAGTTGAGAAGCTTCACGGGAGTTTTCATTGCTCTGTATAAAGCAGACTAACATGTCATATTTTTCAAAATATTCATAATTTTCGTTTTCAATAATCGTAAAAATTACAATATTACACAGAAAATATAAATTTTGCCACTGACAGGTCTTGTCAATAAAAAAATGATCATTCCATTGCTCTGATAATCTCTCCCTACTAATACTTATAACGTTGTTTAAAAGATAATGCTTATACTATACTCATCAAGAGTGTCGTATAGAGATACATTTTGTGAAATTATGAATTTTAGGTTTATTATTTAAAATACATATCATGTATTATATATTTTTAAAAAGCTTATAAAATTTCCATTCAAACGAAAGAAAAATATACAGAGTGTTCCATTTAAAAAAACATAAGTTTGATTTATAGCTTAAAATTGACAGCTCACAGCAAAAATCTGACTACGCCACTGGATGCTACGTAAAAAAGTATGTAAGAGCAAGTTTTTAGCTTTGCGATATGTTAAAGGATAACGGAGATACGAGGGGGGTCCCAAAATGCATTATTTTCAATTTCGCCCTGTATCTCAGAACCGAAGCGGGCTATGAAAATTTTGTTTATACCATCGTTCTTTTCACAAAAAAGTAGCAAATTAATGCGGAAACCGCAACTCTTTATCTTTACTCGTAAGTGAGATACCCCGTAATATCATCGAAAATGGGACACCCTGTACATCGAATCTCAGCACGCTATACTTCTTACTAAATATGAGGATCAAATTAAAATAAACACCGAACTCAGATCGGAGATTGCTGATATAAGACGCCAACTTTCTACTAATTGCGGCGCTGATGGCCCTGCATCGAACCATCAAGTTCAGGAGAGTGGTATATTCGGGGAGGTGCTGCAGAGGCAGGCTCGTATGAACAACCTAATGATATTTAATCTGCGTCTGGAAAAGGGAGCTCCCGAGTTGGACCAGATTTCCTCGCTGCTGTCTGACGGGACCTCTCGTAGGATCGTGGCTGCTGATGTTTCCAGGGTCGGTAAACCAAATCGTAACGGTCACAAGCCGCTGAAAGTGACCCTCTCTAGCTCGGGCGACGTGTCGGCTGTGTTGAGGAGCCGGAGAAAGTTTATCGACGCCCATCAGATCTACATCGAGGCTGACCTATCTCCAGCTCAGCTGAAACAACTTCAGGATACGAAAGATGAACTGCGGGTTCGTCGTACAAACGGTGAGAAAAATCTCATTTTGAGGTATGTTAACGGTATTCCAACAATAACTGCAAAAAAACCGAGATCCCTTACAATCTCAACTAACGACTTAACCTGCTGCTACCAGAATGTCAGGGGTCTACGTACTAAGACGCATAGGTTTTACAGTTGCGTGGTCTCCTCAGATTATGACGTCATTGCTGTCACCGAGTCCTGGCTCCAGCCGGATATCCTGGACTCAGAACTTTTTCCAGACTCATATATCATATACCGCTCTGATAGAAGAACAGACCGAATGGACGAATCCAGAGGACGGGGAGTCATGCTTGGTCTTCACAATAGGCTCAGTTCTGAACTACTGGATCTTTCAAATATCAGTAACACCGTGCCAAATATAGACTTCTTAGGTTGTAAGCTCACTTTAAATTATTTTGTATTTTACGTACTTATTATATACATCCCTCCTTTTGCCACCAGCGCCGACGCCGAAACTTTTTTTGACCTCCTCTCGTCACTGGACATAATGCTTTCTAAAAACTTAATTTTTCTGGGCGATTTCAACATTCCCTCCTTTTCATTCACTATTCCCTTTGGTCCCAGACACAAAGGTTTACTAAACCTCAGCGAGTTCCTCTCAGCCTTCAACAGTATAATACTGTCCCAAATTTAAACAATCGTTTCCTTGACCTTGTTTTCGCCAACTTTGCGGTTAATGTAGCTCATAATGATGTGCCTCTGTTCGAGGAGGATCTACATCATCCTGCCCTGTCTCTTGATTTTCAAGCGGTACTTCCTCATGCCGTCAACTTTCCTGTGAACAACGCTCAACCACCCCGCTTCAACTTTCGTAAAGCTGATTATCCCAGGTTGTATGCATCGTTATTGCACACTGACTGGTCTCGCGTTCTTGAATCTCCTGATGTTGTCAGCGCATGTCAGTCCTTCTATGAGATTCTTAATAATAGCTTTGCTGCCTGTACACCTCTTAAGCAACCCAGAAGAAGGCGTTTTCCGTCTTGGTTTTCAAAAGAATTGATTGACAACATTTTCAGGAAAGAAAGATTGCGTCGTCAACTTCAGACGCGCGACTCTGCCTTCTACCAGACAAAGTATAGTTCTTTGCGTAGGCTAATTAAATCACTAACTCAGAGGGACTATAAGGACTTCATCGAGACTGCTGAGCGAAATATAAACAACAAGCCCTCCAATTTTTGGTCTTTCGTTCAAAGTAAAAAAGGCTCAGTCCCGCATCCCAGCCACCATGAACTACTCAAATAAGCCCGTCCATGGGCCTCATAATATCGTATCTGCCTTTACTGACTTTTTTGGAAGTGTCTATGGGCGACCCGAGCACGTGGATTTGTGCGCTCAAACGGAACACTGTGAGCTCATTGACATTCCCACAGTCACTTCCGAGGAAGTAGAGTCGGCTTGCAAAATGCTGAAAAATAAATCAACATATGGGCCGGACGGAATTCCCAGCTTTTTGGTGAGAGACTGTTCCTCAATCATGAGTGCTCTTCTTTGTCATATTTTCAACTTGATCTTGGGCACTGGTGTGTTTCCGGAGGTTTGGAAGATTGCCAGGGTTTGCCCTATCGATCCATCTCTAGTAGAAAATTATCGTTGCATTTCCATATTATGCAACTTTTCCAAGGCGCTAGAGATTGTCTTACAGAAATACCTATTCTTCAAAATAAGTAACAGATTGTCAGTTCATCAACACGGCTTTTTATCCAGAAGATCATGTATGACTAATCGCTGCTCTTGGTCCTCTAACGTCTGCGACGCCCTTACCCGCAGAAGTCAAGTGGATGTCATTTACACAGACTTTTGCAAAGCATTTGATCAAATTGATCATCACATTTTACTACGGAAGGCATCTGACCAGTTCGGTTTCTCCAACAAACTTATCTTAGTATTGGAATCTTATCTCTTCAATCGTCGTCAATTTGTCGAAATCGAGGGTTTTACATCGGAACCTTTTGTACCGACGTCAGGTGTCCCCCAGGGGTCCAACCTGGGGCCACTGTGGTTCAACATATTCATCAACGATCTGGTCTCTCTGATAGACTGCAGCTCTCTCGCCTATGCTGACGATCTGAAAATTTTCCACCGCATCGATGCATTCGAGGACCACGTGTCTCTTCAAGCCATTATTGATACGGTCAGTAGGTGGTGTGTGGCTAACAGACTTCGCTTAAACATCTCCAAGTGCAACGTTGTTTCCTACTCTCGATCTAAAAATGCAAGTCTTTTTAATTACACCATAAATGATTGCACCTTGATTAGGCGTACTACGGTGAGGGATCTAGGTGTTGTTTTCGATGAGAAATTCTGTTTCACCAGTCATATCGATCAGATGGTAGCTAACGCTTCTAGAGCTTTGGGTTTTATACTGAGAACTTGCAAACACTTTTCAAACGTATCCACCCTTAAGCTCTTGTATTACTCCTTCGTGAGATCAAAGTTGGACTATGGTTCTATTGTTTGGTTCCCTATATATAACTGCCACGCTTACTCAGTCGAGTCAGTTCAGGGGCGCTTCCTAAAATACTTAATGTTCAGGGAAGATGGCTCTTATCCTCAGCGAGGTCTGAACCATGATCTTATCCTGTCGAGGTTTGCAGAGTTGCCTTTGGCGGTTCGTCG
The DNA here is from genome assembly GCA_016904865.1 of Pissodes strobi. Lineage (NCBI taxonomy): Eukaryota > Metazoa > Arthropoda > Insecta > Coleoptera > Curculionidae > Pissodes > Pissodes strobi. Next base: position 6,973 of record JAEQML010078306.1, on the reverse strand, counting down.
CCACTCTCAGTCACTATCATTTCTCCATAAGCTTCTTTCCTCTAAAATCGACTGTCCACTTCTGTTGGAACGCCTATCATTTCACGTACCCCGCAGTGGTGCCAGACATCAACCTACTTTTTCGCTTGAATTTGCGAGGTCAAATATCATATCCCAAAGTCCCATTTACAAAATGTGCCACAATTTTAATCGCATTTCCGCTTTTTGCGACATAAACTTCGACAGCTTACCAACTGTTTTGAGGTACCTGCGAGAGGCGTCTGGTTATTCCCTTTAGTTTATTAGTGCTATGTATAACAATGTGTATTATATATATTTCCTTTTTTTATATTTACGTATATACATCTATTAACGTTGTGATTTGCTGTTATTATTATCGTAACTTGTTATGTGCTTGTATTGATTAGTTAGCATTTGTAGGATTTTACTTCCTCTTGTCATATATATACTTATTTGAATTTCCTGTAATTGGGCCTTCGGGCCTGTTGGAAATATATGGTTACGTTTCAGACACCTTGATTCCCCACTTTAAACTTATCCTAATTTCAAAATTGCAACATGTTATTCCGTGCCAACTTGATGCGCTTCGCGTGAATTTATTTCTACTGTTTACAGTGAATATCTACAATGAGTTCTAAAATAATGCCCACAATGCTTCTGTATCGGGGACAAATATTTTGCCCAGAACATTTAAACTATTTGCAGAGAGAAACTTTATGGACCTTAAAGTTTCTCTAATCCGACAAGGGTCCCCGAAGACGATAAAAGTTTTGAAACTATGAAACTACTTCCAGCGTTGCTAATATAAGACGATTTAAAAATTTTTAATACTGTTTCTGCAGATTCTGATTGCTTGCAGTCTGACCTTGACAGTTTCGTTGTGTGGTGTGAGGCTAATTTTTTAAATATTAATGTTTCCAAGTGTAAGGCTATTACTTTCTATAAACGTCGCAATCCTCTCAGAACGGTGTATAAAATTAAAGACTCGGTCATTGAAAATGTGTCATCGTTAAATGACCTCGGTGTAATATTCGACAGTGGTTTGACATTCAACCAGCATATTGACAATATCGTTCTGAGAGGATTTAGACTACTTGGTTTTATTAAGAGGAACACAAAGCACATCGGCGATACTAAGGCGCTTACTAGTATTTATAGTTGTTTAGTGCGCAGTGTCTTAGAGTATTGTTCAGTCGTGTGGTCTCCAAGTTATGCTTGTCACATCAATAGACTCGAAAAAGTTCAAAACAAATTCGTTAAATACCTTTTATACAAACATCACTTTCCGTATCAAAATGTGCCCTATGCGACAAGACTTTTGCTCTGCGGTTTTCAGAGCTTGGAGACTCGGCGTAGGAACGCACATGTGTTGTTTCTGTATAAATTAGTAAATGGGTACATAAATTGTAGCAGTCTGTTGAATTTGATACTATTTTCAATTCCCGGTAGAAACACAAGACAAATGCGATTATTTCACGAAAGGTATCACAGGACAAACTACGGCTTAAATGCTTTTGCACACCGTTTAATGTATACATACAATAGATTTTACTCCGACTGCGATGTGTTCCTTATTGGTTTAACCACGTTAAAGGCCATCTTAAAGTTTAAAGTCTAAAGTCTAAGTAATTTGTTTTGGTTTTGATTTTGATTTTAATGTTAGGTATATGTAATATGTAGTATATTAGTATTTGTAAATTTTGTACCATTTAGAAATGTTTTTCTGTAGTGTACTGGCTGCATAAATAAATAAATAAATAAATAAATAATTCTTACTGTATAGTGGTAGATTTAGTGGTTATTACGTAATAGCCACTCAGTTGAAGTTGCGATGTCAGTTTTCTTAACTTTCTATATAGGTCACCCTCTGGCAGTTATGACACCTTTTTGGATGCATTGGAGGGGGTGGTGGCGTCTCTTGACCAAAACAAAAATATAGTAATAGCTGGCGATTTCAATGTGCACTTCGATGAGAGTCAGGTAAATGCCACGCTTCTTGAAAACACTCTTAGTAGTTTCGTTTTATATCGAACAATTTTCAAGCCAACAAGGCAAGATGTATGTCTAGAAAACATTTTTCATATATATACAGAAGTTACTGATCTCAATATATCTGATCATATGGGGCATATTTTGCAATTACTGGTTCCTTTTGGCGTATAGTCCATTCAAGGCTATTGCGCTGTTACGTCAGAATTTCTGACGTCAAAAGAAAAGATCCGTACGTCTTAGATAGACTCGTACGTTATTTTTTACACTAGCCAAAAGATGTCTCTGTACCTGTTTTCTATTCCAGAGCACGTTCCGTTTTTATCAATTTTACATACTTATTATTGACGGCAGCTTCGGAGTGGTTTAATTCAATGCACAAATTCGACAGGCAAATATAATGCCACCAGAAATAACATCGACATACATACAACAGCTTATTTACCTAGTAATCGTGCGCCGATATCCTTTGATTTGGGAAAGTCAAAAACCAACTTTTTCAAATTTTAGAAGAGGGCTATGACAATATTGTTTTAAGCGTCTGGGCATCTGAATAATACTTTTGACAGCTCGTTTAATTTCAAATAATAATATTCTTTTTATCGTTTAAAATCCGTTTAAAAACGATTTTAAATGACAAAATTGTATAAAAATCCGAAAATTCGGACTTTTTTACGCCGATAGTCATGGCTTCAGACGAATTTGTCGTGGATTTTGAAGCGACAATTCATTTTAAATTCAACCGTCCATTAAGAATAAGCTGTGCTATGGATCCAAATACACTGCGAATAACAATTAAATTATAATACTTTTGACGGTTCGTTTGATTTTAAATATGCTTTTTTATCGTCTAAAATCCATTTAAAACGATTTTAAATGGCAAAATTGTATATAATACCGCCCTAGCGGCTAGAATTGGTTTGCGCATTTCCGTCTCATTTGCCGAGATTTGACCTCATATCGCCGCGTAAGATGTTTACACATCAAAAATTCATTTTTTCTAGAGATATAATTTTTTAGTATTATCAAATAAATAAAAAATATATATTACTTACATTGTGCACAGCTTTCCAGGGTAAAAGTGGCATACTAGCATCTTTTTCACGTGTGAAATTATGCACCAATTTTAAAATTAAAGCTTGCTCTTTCTCACTGAACCGGTGGGACATCTCAAAACGATTTTTATTAGCAATTATTAGCGTAAAACACAAACCAACTACCAACAAATCAATAAATGAATTAAATCTGTTAGTTTCGTTATGATATTTTTACATTGACACCAATCGATGTCAAAGATTCCAATTTGACGGACCAATTTAGTACATACGTTCATTGCATGAAGAAAGATGGAATGATATGACGTAACAGCGCAATAGACTTGAACGGACTTTACATCGGGTTTCTCATGCAAAAAAACTTTTTAGGTCTATCACGCAAAAGGGACTTTTTGATTTTCACAATATAATATTGAACACTTCTTGGGGCTTTGTCAAAGATAATAACTTATCTATTGAATGTAAATTTGCTAGGTTCATGGCTATATTAAAGGAGGCATTTCTGGATGCTTTTCCAGAGAAGCAGTATAATGTTAGATCAGACCAGCCGAATAATATTAGCTGGTTCTCAAATAAGTTGAGAGGAATGAGAGAGCATCTGAGACCGTTGGGTGAAATTTGTGAGCAATACAATTCTCCACAAAACAAAAAGGACTATAGGGAATTTCAAAAATTGTATAGGGCAGAAATATGTAATGCAAAAATCTTGGCAAGTGACAACTTAATAAAATCCTCAAAAAACTCGAGCAAACAAATGTGGAATATCATAAATAGAAATAGAAATGAAAACAAAATAAATGAAACCAGTAATCTTGATCCTAATGATTTCAATAATTATCTCATAGACAAAATACCGCCATCAAATTTAAATCCTTTAAATAATCTGGCCAATCTTAATATACCAGAGAGTTTTTCATTTAAGGAAGTTACTTTTATTCAGATCCGTGATATTATTGACAGTCTAAAAAATAAAAACAGCTGTGATATTTTTGGAATCAATGTCAAAGTAATAAAATGTGTTAAAAATTAGATTATTGTGCCCTTAACTTTACTCGTAAATGAATGTCTTAGAGAGGGCATCTTCACAGATCTTTTTAAGATTGCGGTTGTGGTGCCAATCTTTAAAAAGGGTGACCAAGACAGCCCTGGCAGCTACCGTCCTATATCTCTTCTTCCCATTGTGTCAAAAATCATGGAAAAATGCATGTCAATACAAATTGTAGAATTTTTTGAACATAATGGCCTTTATAGCAGTTCCCAGTTTGGTTTCAGGCAAAATAAAATCACCTCTCTAGGTATTCTTTGCCTCGTTCAGAGTATCTTGGATAGTTTTCAGAAACAGCAGTATAACACAGTACTTTTTTGTGACCTAAGTAAGGCCTTTGACTGTGTAGACCATGGAATTCTCGTAGAGAAGCTCAAATACTACAGATTTTGTCAGACCAGCATTGCCCTTCTTTGGTCATATCTTAACAGCAAGCAACAATGTGTGCGCTATAGTGATGTAACGTCAGCAAAGGGAAGTGTAACAGTTGGAGTACCCCAAGGGTCAATCTTGGGTCCCATACTTTTTCTGATCTACATAAATGACTTACCAAACATCAGTGTAAACTCAACAGGAGGTGGCCAAGAGCTGGTTTAATTCCAATAAATTGCTCCTCAATACTGAGAAGACATCTAGGATGGCCTTTTCGATGAGGGACCTCGGTGAAGTCAATTCCAACACAAACAGTGTCAAATTTCTTGGAGTTTCCGTTGACCCAAAGCTGTTATGGAACATGCATATAAATGTATTGGCATCTCGCTTGGCCAGTGATCTGTTTCTTCTCAAGAGCCTGGCTACCAAAGTATCACAACATGTGTTATTAACTACCTATTTTGCAACTTTCCATGCACACTTTTCTTATGGCATTATTGTTTGGGGTCATGCATCTGACACATATAGAATCTTTGGCCTGCAGAGAAAGGTTGTGAGGGTGCTAAGTGGTCTTGGATTTAGAGGACTGTAGGGAGACTTTTAGGAGCTTAGGTATCCTCACTGTCCCATCTGCATATATCTTGGAGAATTTGCTTTACGTCAGAAGGAATCAGGATGCTTATTCATCTCATCGGAGTGTGCATGAATACGAAACCAGGGGCAGGGATGCCTTGGTGCCCCTTTATTGGCGTCTTGGGAGGTGTCAGGACGGCCCAGGCTACTGGGCAATTAAGCTTTTTAATAAATTACCAGTGGAAATTAAAACTTTACCAATTTTAACATTTAAGAAAAAAATTAAACAAATCTTAATCAGAAATAGTTTCTATTCCCTGGAAGAATTTATGCAACATACTTTTTAAAATGTAATTTTGTCCTAATATGTGTTGTATTTTTTAGAAAATTTTATATCATCTTAATTTTAGATTTATTTTAATCCTAGGACCTATAACTGTTGTTAATGTTTATTGGTGTTTTTTACCCTAGTTCTAGTATAAAAAAAGAGCGGGTTGCACTCCGGGAGTGCCGGCAGAAGTGAAAACTTCAACATTAACGTTGTGCATTTTTGAATATTTTGGAATTGTTGGGGAATAATTTCGCACGAATTGCCTTATTTATTGGTATAAAAATACTATTATTTATGTGGTAAAATACAATATTCATTTATTGCGCTATCGTACACAAACATGATAATTTATATTACATAAAAAAATTTACAATTCAGAACTATTACAACCTCATCCCGTCCTCCCGGAATTTTTTTTCTTCTCCTTCAGAATTTCGCTCCGACGCACCGTTGCAGAGCTACGGCCAAAAAACGGTTTTTCGCCATAATTCCCCCCTTAACGTGGAGCCCCGTCGCCCCCCATATGGCCCAAGGTAGCCCCCCAGGTACCACACCTCCCATAAAAATTTGGACCCCCTACCTCATCCCGTTCTCTCGGAATTAATTATTTTAATTTTGTCTTCTCTCCTCCCCTGACCAAACAGGGGGGGGGCACAGAATATTCATTTTACTCCGTCTACATCCTATGAAAATTTCAGCCCTCTACCTCATCGGGAACATGCCGAAACGATCGCGAGCTGGCGGTCTCTCTCCGTGTTACGGTTTTTCGATCAGGCCACGTGTCCTGACGCGAGTTTAACATTTTTACCCCATTCCAAAAAAGTGCACAGCGCCGCTAAAGAAGTTTTCACTTCAAAAAAAAATTGTAATTTTCTCTTATGACTTATGTAAGTTACTTTATGTGACATAACATGAATACATTTTGATTGATTGATGGATTGATTGAACTATAATGCTACTTGGGATAGGGCGCGAGACCTATATTCGCTTTAAAGTATTAATGATATGTAGGCATTGATTTACTCTAAATTGCTGTGCATATTATACATAATCTTTACCGATGCTGAGAAACCCTTTGATAATGTTAGTCATAAAATCTTGCTTACCTTGCCCCTTCCCTCATTCTTTTCTTTCCAATTTTTGCAAAATATAGAACTAGGGAAGAATTTTAAATTATTTGTTTGCCTATATGCTGGTGTTATTTAAATTGGCTATTTCGAAAACATTTTTTGTATTTTATACAGATTTTTTTACTTTTCATACCTCCTTTGTCCTTATCAAACAGTTTGGCAGCTATTCTACTTATCCAATTATCTGATTTTTGGAAACAGCTTTGCATACCTTGGTTTTCCTGTAAAGCATTCTTTGTAGTTAGATGAAAATAAAATAAATTTATAAAAATATGCTTCTCGATACAGTAAGTATTCAGGTCTACGATTTGTCTGTACTTGTTCCGCCATTTTAATTTATTTGCTGCTCTGATAATTCGAGTGAAAATGGGGCTTTATATCACCGTCAGTTTGGGTGACCACAACGTTTCGGTTTTTAGGAAACGTGACCCTAAATCAGGACATTGCCAACTGTAAAGAAACGCTTCGGAAGTTCTTG